>VCMS01000073.1:0-29045 GCA_022539475.1 Gracilaria domingensis
AATACGTGCCAGAAAACTGAACTCAATTCCTGGTCCTCGCTCACATAACCATGGAGAACTTTGGAGAAGACTATCCCTGATGCAACGTTTGCAGGACCGTCCAAGCGATACGTTTTTGTTGAACAATCCTCGTTCGAATGGACGACTAAGTTCTGTCCAGAAGCGGCTTTGCGAAGTTGATGGATGTATGATAGTGTGGACATCGGCGTAAAGAGTGATATTGACGTGAACCAAATGGTCGGCACTCAATTCGCGGAATAGAAGTCTGTGAAGACCGAAAACTCGATGAGCAGATAGACGTACGGTGTGTCAACGTCACGTTATAGTGCATGAGTAACAGTTAAAGGCAAAGCCTACAAGGTACGTGTAGACCTCTTGACGTATTGTTATGACAACACTACAGTAGGTTACTTATACCGTGTCGGTAGACGGTGAGGTCTCCTAAAGTGGAACGGTTACAAGGCTATCCTTAGGATAGCCCTCCTGTCCTTTTATGCAGCAGTCAAGACAAGTGAAGCACGTGTGCGTGAAGCACGTGTGTAGCGAGACCCAACAAAGCAATCAATGTTTAAAACATGCCTTAACGGCCTAAATGCATAGTATTCTATACCCATAGTCAAAGAGTTATTCGAGCAAACCACAAACAGGGAAAATATGGATTCTGAGATATGACTTTCACTCCCTGGCCTGTATCAAGAATTCGGGATGTTCCAGTCGGGGTTTGGAGAATACTCATGCGGCAAAAAGATTGAAAACAGCTCCTGGAGAATCTCGGATTGCCGATTACGAGTTCCCTCAAGATGCTCGGCAGCACCATCACCACTAAACTGAGGTGGTGGGACCACGCCTTGCACCTCTTGCCCATTCTGGACAGGCTGTACGGACTGATTGACGGGCACAATCTGCGAAGCAGCGATATGCCCCTGGAGAAGAGCAGTAGTTGAATTCACAAATCGCATGCGATGCTGTTCCTGGAGCCACTTCTTCTTTTCGAGCAAACCATCATACTCTTCGAGGATAATTCTCATTTCCTCTGCGTTTCGCACTCTAGAGCGCTTCATGCTCAGAGAATTATTTCGTTTTCGTTCTTCTACAGTCCATTTGCAACCGGTTTTGACCGGCAAAGGAACTCTCTGATACGCGATGACATTGGCCTGAGCCTTCATGTTATCCATGAACTGACGTTGTTCCTCTCTGACTTTTTCCTCCAGATGCGGCGGAAGCGGAAGCGGGCACGGTGAACACATCTTTGTGGCACTGCAAGTACGAATGCAGGGGTGGCAAGCGGGCCACTGCGCCAGACGTTGAAGTGCGTCAGAGATTTCGGCTGCTGGGGTTTGCGAGCGGGGCCAGAGGAAGGGGGCCAGTGCTGGACTTTATCAACAGCGTGATTGTGGTGACAATGTACGAGCTGTACTACGTGGTAGCTCACCATTCTTCCCCAGTGCATCCGGCTATTACCTTCGCCCCTATTCCGCCATTCTCCTCCATCTCCCACCCCTTGTTCGCCGCTTCTCGCAGAATGCGCACCATTTCCCGCCCGCTTCTCTTCTCGCATTCCATGCTGCCGTCGCTCACGTTCAACTCCGCACTTCGAACCTCCAGAATCGCCGTGCTAACAGCACGTCGCACGCAGTATACTACAATGAGTGCTGAGTTGTCGTTAAATGCCACCGCCGCTTGTGACGTTGCAACAGCACTTGAGAACGTCCGCGGTCGAATTAGAGCATTGCTTGCGGGACAGAATGAAAGACATGTCGAATTGGTGGCAGTTTCAAAAACAAAGCCGGTGGAGCTTTTGAAACAAGCCTACAACGTGAATCAACGTCATTTTGGGGAGAATTACGTACAGGAATTGGTTCAGAAGGCGGCGCTGATGCCGGATGATGTGAAGTGGCATTTCATCGGTTCCCTGCAGTCAAACAAAGCAAAGCATCTGCTGACGGTTCCAAATCTATTCGTCGTCGAAAGCGTGGACAGGCAAAAGACGGCATCTGCACTGCATAAGGCAGCAAAGAACACCGGCAGAAATGAAAAGTTGAACGTTATGGTACAGGTAAATACCTCTGGAGAAGACTCTAAATCAGGGTGTCAACCGGGGCAAACAGCTGACTTGGCTGCGTTTGTCGTGGAGCAATGTGACGCTTTAAACTTGGTGGGCGTTATGACGATTGGCGCGTTCGATACTTCGGATGAACCAGAGGCTTTTCGAGTGCTGGCAGGAGAACGGGATCGAGTGGCGGATAGATTGAAATGGGACAAGAACGAATTGAAGCTGTCAATGGGAATGAGTGCCGACTTCGAAGCTGCGATCAAAATGGGAAGCGATTCTGTCAGAGTAGGAAGCACAATATTCGGAGAAAGGCAATACCCGAACAAGTAGTAAACATGTTGTTCAGCACAACGAATGTAGCAGTCATTTAATGTAGTTACTTAGATCCGATACGACCCCAAATATGTAGTATGACGACGACAACCAAGTAGACGATAGAACTCATTACGACGAAGAAAGGTCCAACCTTGAAACCTGGCGCAGAGTCATTGTAGAGACGCACGGAAAATGCACCGGAGGAACCGCCTTGTCGACCGGGCGCGGGGGATTGGGTGCGGCCTCTGGCGGAGGAGGTACCCCCTATGCGTTTGCGCAGTCCGGCTGCTGATGGGCCTGTTCCGCTCATCGGTGTTGGAGGAAATGAGGTAAAGAGGGGACGGTGCTTCGTGAGAGCGGGGGAGTTGATCACAACGGTGGCGACGGCGTGGGGGTGGTGGTGGATACTGTATTTGTAGTTTGAATGAATTTTGTGCCACGTGTGACGAACTTACGTCCTGGTTTTGATTCAATCAACATATCGTAATTCGTACCGGGGTAAGCCAATTAGCGATCTGTGATATCAATTAATGTGACAAACGTCATCAAAGTGTTCTCTCTCTCTCTGTTTATGGGTGTAACAGCCTAATTCCGGCGTGCTACAGATCGTTTCTGTTGAAAGAAACGTTCTCTCGCTAGGAAGGCCAAATCAAAGAGTTAAAAGGATGGGCAAGGCTTGTAAAATACGTTCGTAACCAGCGGCTCTCTGCCGTTGCTGTGACAGCACCGAAGATTCTTTGCGCGCATTCGCATACCCTTTGTGCACTGCCTTCCGGGAACACCGCAGTATGAATATTATGAATATTATATTATACAGTCCTGGACAAGGGCAGTAAAGTTGTCTCTCAGACAGCCGATACAACGGAGAAACACCGTGTTGATCAAACAGCTCTTCACCGAAAAAATATGCCATGTTCTTCCTAGGTAGACAGTGAAAAAAATTATTGCAACGCGCATCATGTTGAAGTAGATCTTTCCATTGCGCAAGCTCACATACTTCCTCTCAAACCGATAAACTTGCCTGTTTCAGACCAGAGAGGTTGCCCAGGGCATGGGAAACCTCTGTAGCAGAGTGAAGAGAGCAGAAGCTCAGAAAATGAAGTTCACGGACTTCATTAATCCAAACTGGCATGCAATTGGGCTAAGGGCCTTTCCACATAAAGACAGACACGGTGCATTCTGTCCAAAATCGTTTACATTTTGAACAAAATACATCCAAGAAAGACACGTCGCTCTTGTCTACGTCCAATCAAAACGTATTATAAATTGTCACCGCTTTTTGAGCGGTGACAATCACTGGACAACTCAAAATTGCTGTGCGTTGAACAAAACGGTTCACTGCAGCCGTCGCCGCCATCCGTCACAAGCCTTCCGTTCTTCCCGCCCTCTAGCCGCCATCTGACGGCCATCCGATCGCGCTGTTGCTTTTGTCTTGAACGCCACCTTACCGCCGTCACCAAGTACCCGCCGCCACTCTGTCTTTGTTGCCATCTAAAATTTGCCACCACTATAAGTTAACCGTCCTGCGCACAAACCTCATCTAGGCTGCAAAAGCTCCGCCCAAGCCACAAAGTCATCTTCCAAATCTCCGTTTTACGTTGCTGCAGCGTCTTCCAATTACAATCTAGCTAACATCTTTCCATTCCTGCTTCCAGGAGGTTACCGTCACCGCGCCGTCGCTACGAACCAAAAGTCGCTGCCAACGAGCCTTCAAACGCACCGAGCCGTCTAAGGCCCACAGCCGTCGCCGCCCTAAAGCCGCCGCCTCCACAGAGCAGTAGCCGCCCTACAGACGTCGCCGCCGCCAAGACTTGGCACCCACAAAAGCCGTGCCCGCCATCGAACCGTCGCCGCCACACAAGTCGTCGCCGCCACACAAGCCGTTGCCGCCCCACAGCCATCGCCTCCCCACAACCGTCGCCACCACGGAGCCCTCCCCGCCACCGAGTCGTCGCCGCTCCGCAGCCATCACCACCGCATAAGAGTCACCGCCACCGAGCCGTCGCCTCCCCACAGCCCTCGCCGCCACCGAGCCATCCCCGCCATCGAGCAGTTTCCATGACACAGCCGACGCCGCCACACAGCAGTCGTTGCCACCGAGCCGTCGCCGCCAACCGAGCCGTCGCCGCCACACAACCGCCAAAGCCACACAGCCGTCGCCGCTACGGAGCCGTCGCAGAACCTCATCGTCGCACGCACTGCTCCGCCGCCGCAAACCTGCCGTCACCATCACTTTGCCGTTCTTGCTCCTCGCCGTTGCCGTCACCGCACCATCGTCGACGCTCAAGAGACGCTAAGTCCCGCCTTCTCCACCATTGCCCCGTCGCAACAACACTGCCGTCACCAACACTGCCGTCACCCAAAACTCGCCATCTCCGAACACCGCCGCTGTCGCCACCACGCTGACGCTGCAACACGTCCGTTTTTGCCACAACGGCCTCACCGCCAACCGCATCGCTGTGGGGCAAACTCGGAAGAGTGAAACCCACCAGACTGTCCGAAGGTCCGCTCTCGTGAGAGAGGGCAGACCAGTGACAGAGCCCTCTGTACCACCGTAACTCGGTTGTAAGGCCGAAGTGGCAACTAGCTATACCTACAGAGTTGATAGGCCACGTGGTGAGGAAACGATGAGAAACTCCTGAGATGGGGTGGTATCGGCAACGATGAAACACGACCAACGACAGGTGTAGTCCCGAGAGGGAAAGCAACAGAAAACAACAACCAAACAACACCCACACGCGACGGGTAGGGCCTCCTCGGCACTGTGCCCGGAGCGGGGCGAGATCCTCCAACGGTAATGCACGGGTTTCCGTAAACACGGCAAAACTCTATACAGAGTCGGATCACTTCGTAATGTAGTCCTATACCTCCTCGGTACGACCCTCAGGTCCCGACATCAACGACAGATGTTCCTCAAAGGTACCGAGAGGGTAGGACCACCGTAACCAGACGTGGCTATACTCGCGAGAGTGATAACCCACGTAGGCGGCTGGCGCCAGAGCCTCACTCGTGTAGAGTCCACTCAGGAGAGCGCTACTCGACAAAGAGTTCACTTAGAAGTGCTCGGGTTGACTTTACAAAGGTGCTCGCGACGACGAGGTCGAGCTCACCTAAGTAGGTCTAAACTAACTATGTACACGTGGTGCACACCCGCAGGGGTCCGTACACGTGGCTAGCCCAGTGTCAGGCACCTCAGGCGCACTACCTATTGTCCCGTAATATGCACACACAGGGTGGTGTAGTACACGCGTCCACCTAGCGGTATTGGCCAGCAATGGCAACCCTGATTACAGGTAACTGTGGGAAAGCCATTCCAAAAGTAACCGCCAAAATTGGGTCCAACTCATAACTCTTCGAGTGCATCCTCGTATCACTCCCCTGAGTATATTAGGCGCATCATCCTGATAACCACGCAAAATGCGTTGCTCTACATCTCCCCCTCCTTAGAGCCGAGAACGACTTCGAGGCTGAAGTTTTGTGCGAAACGCAAGTACGTAAATACGTCACAATCATGAGCGGTACCAACTCCTCGGTTTCTATACCTCGCAAGCGCGATACACACTCAAGCGAACAGAGTATTCAAGTATCCGAACTCGATCACAGTACATCATCTGTCATTCCGATGAACCCAAATCAGTTTCCTCATCACCCGACGGGTCAGGCGAGCGCGTCGAGCTACCCTCAGCCGGGTTCTGCGACGGCTCCACTGCCTCAGTCTCAACCGATGGTCCCGGTGAACGTTCCGTTATGGAATTCAGCGCAAGCGATGCCGCTGATGGCGAACCAAGCTGGTTGGATATCGAAGGAATCTCTCGCAGTACGCGATCCACTCCGTGATGGGTTTGCGTTCAGCCGTGCACCGTGGTTTCATCCGGTAGCTGTTAACGATGACACTCTCCTGGAGTCGTATGCCGAAAACGGCTTCCTACCGGGCGGTCTGCCGTTAGCGGTAGTGCAATCCCCAGAATGGAAAGTTCGTATAGCGATCGACCCGATGCTCCTCCGGTACGATACCCGCGAGGGTGAGAACCTGAACACCGCGCGCGCGGAACACGCGAAGTTGGCGTACAAGAGACTCAGTCGAGTGCACCTCGAGCACCTGGTTCCACCGTCATATGGGTTCGATACTCCGTTCTACCGTACTTTCGGTGAAGTCCGATATGGAGACAACTTGGCGACGTTCGACCATGCGCGGTACGCTGGCGATGGCCCGACCACATCGAGGTTGATGTTGTGCTGGAATCGGCCCATACTCCGAGCGGAGTTCCGTTATCTTCGCAAGAACGCTTCCCAGGGTGGGTTCGTCAACCGCATTCGGTTTGAGCGGAAAGCTCGTTCCCGTCATGGGTATCTGATTCCGTACCCGAATATCGAGACCGAGAGGTACAGACCGCAGGCCTTTGTTGGACGGTTCCCTCCTCTACCAGATTGGTGGCGTGATGTGGAGGTACCCAAAGGGTGTTTTGCAGAACTGCCTCCGTGCTTGAGTTACATCGGCTCCCGATTGATCAACGATCCGCGTTCAGGATGGTGGGGTCTCGTAGCCGGCGAGTGGGCGGCACGCGTAGCAGCGTTTCTCCTCTGGGAGGCTTACGACAACTACCGTGTTTGGTATATTCCGCCGATGCTTCGCAGCATTATCCGCTCGCTGGATTTGCACACTCCCTTGGGGTCCGAAGAAAACGTGGATGAGATCCATTACATCTTGGATGTTATCGATGGAGTCGATTGGGAAACGGTGCCCCGTTCGCAACGCGGGAAAGGTCCTCGTCGTCACTACGACCGCTCACCCGGTAGGAGACATCCCACCGCAGGAGATTTCGTGTATTACGACCCATGGGAGGGTACGATGACGACTAGCGCATATGCCGAGTGGGCAGCAAACCAGCCACGGTCGATTCCAGACAGTCACCCCGTTGGGTTCATGTTCAGTGACAACTGGGTCGCCCCAGTAGATCTGGATGATCCGAACATGGATACCGGTGGAGAGGCGGCGGGAGCACTCGTCGAGATGGACCAGGAGTTGGTGAACGACCTACCGGCGGCGAATCAGGTGTTGCACGCCAGCGGCGGGGTACCCCAGGCTCCTGTGGGTTGGAATGTTCCGACTCAAGCGAGTGTTCCGGTGGTGGGTCCGGCCCCTGTAGCGGCTACCGTTCCTTCGGTCCTTCCGGCCCCGACAGCTCCGGTCGCTCCGGGAGATTCTCCGGCGAACATCGCGATGTTGCGCGCCAGTCTCCAGAACGCTGGAATTATCGTGCCCGATCATCTCACCACTATGGCAGGGATACTGGCTTACGCCGTTCCGCACCCTTCGCAGGGTCCCTCCGGTAGCGGCGGTGCCGGTCCCTCATCGGGGGTGTAAGATGACCAGCAGGGCTGGAGGACTTGGTCCTTAGTATAAGATAGAAACAGTAAAACCATCTAGTGGTAACTTTCGCTTCACCCCTTTTGCCTGTTCTCCACGAACTTGATCGATCTTCGATTACTTCTTCACTCACACTGTGTTCAAGTGTACTTCACTTCTTTGGTGCTTCTTCTACTCTAACCGTTTTAAATCGGTACAACCGGCATTTCGGTATGCTCTTCTTTCTTTCTTCTCACTTCCTCTAGTTAAGTCTTCACCGCTTCATTGGTCTTCTTCCTTCCTTCATCCCCACACAGAAGGGGTCAACTCTCCATTCTGAGTCTTCCGCATCGCGGTATAGTTGAAAGCTCCTCACCGGGAACGGTTCTTATCCCACCTGGGCTTGGTCCAGGTTGGACGGCAAGGCTGACCGAGTGCGACGGTGGTATGAAACGATCTTCGACCTAGGTAGGTGCTCGACCGGCTCCATGGTGTCCTCCTCGGCGGAGTAGCCATACCATCGCACTTGGTACAGTACCGTCCCATCGGGGTCTTCAACATGACGTACGATACGTTCGATCACGTATTCCTGCGGGTACACCTTGGTGTTTGACTGCTCTCCTTCACCCATTGTGGTTCCGTACCTTCGAGGGTGGCGAGGTGGTGGCCGGCTAACCTCTAGAGGGGTTCCTCTTGGACTTAACCAGTCACGACTCACTAGGAGTTCCTCGCTGCACGACAACTACAACTTACGCCAGGAGCGTCCAATCTTCAACCTGAAAGGTTCTTCTTGAAATACTCTCCTTCTTGAGTCTGACGAGCTTCGGCTCGTTTTGGTTGAGCTTCCGACCGTCCAACGGTAGCTTCGGGATTCTGAGCTCTCTCTTGCTATCCAGAAGGATCGTCCGTGCGACGGAGAACGGGCAGGGTTTCGCTCGTGCGCCATGGAGGCGGATTGACCAATCACGGTGCATATCGCGGCCTTCTGGTTGGCCAGGCGGTGGCACGTGTGAGCCACGCGTTACCCTAACAGGTGTCCGTTCGCCTACGGTTGGCGACCGTACATCGCGCACCGTGCACGTGTGGTACTCGCGCACGCGACTTACTGTCAGCAGTTCCCCGCGTCGGCGGTGCTCTCCGTACGTCACCACGTCACACAACGTGTTACTCTCCACTTGGGTGTGTCATGAGTCTTCTGCCACGCGGCGTGGGTGCACCATCGACGGTTTCCAAACTCGTACTTCGTACTTCACCTTTCCAAGGTTGTTTTCCCAAATAATACGCGGGTAAGTACGACTTCTCGTTTCCTCAAACCACGGCGTGGTTAACACCGGTCGGTAACATTGAGCTGATCTACCGCTTGCGGCTCTGCGTTCTCCGGGAAGCCCGGGTCTACAGATACTGTCTTCTCCGCTCTGCGGGTGGTGACCTCACTCAGTTGTGGTGTTCCCGACGGGGTTACGTTATCCACAGCGGTGTGTACCCCTTGGGTGGGTCGTGTCGTTTCCAGCGCATTGCTCAACGAACTCGACGGAGTATCACCACGAGGTACACCGCCTCGGCGCACCACAACGCTATCGGTAGAGACCGCGAGATTGGTGGCGGTACCTTGCGACACAGTGTGACCGTGCGACGCCGGTGTAACGGGTTCCGTACTTTCCTCCCCCTCCTTAGGCGGTGGCACGGGAGCCACGACGTCCGGTGGGGGGTCAACTCTAGTTGAGTTTTCCTCTTCGTCTCCCGCAACGGGTTGTGCTACCCGCGTGGGTGATTCTGACTTCGGTAGATCCGATAAGCCGCGATCAGGGCGGAGAGTCGCAGGGCGCGAAGATACGACCTGTTCGTCCCCTGTAGCTTCACCCAGTTGGGTGTTAACGTGAACGTAGGGTGGTGGGGCCAGCGCGACACGGTCTAACGATATCCGTTCGTGGAGATTATTGATATCCAATACTGCGGTATCGTCCGTGACGGAAATAACCTTGTAGGGTCCTTCCGCGATAGGCGAGAGCTTGTGGCGGCGTTCCTTCTCCGGATTATAGTATTCTTTGCGGAGAAATACCATATCGTCTGGTTTGACCTTTGGTAATGGGGTCTTAACCTTCGCGTCGAAGTTGCGCTTATAAGCGGCCTGCGCCTTATCCATCGCTCAGCGAGCGACCGGTACCATTTTGGTTAACCAATCCTTCCAAGCGTTCCTGTATAACCCAACAGATGGGTACGTAGAAAGCGTTTCTTGAGCCTCGATTGCAACCGGTGGCGGTACTCTTGACAATACCAACTCAAAAGGTGCTAGCTTCGTTACCCGGTGGACTTGGGTGTTGTACGCATACGTAATAGCGTCCGTATACAAATCCCAATCCTTAGGATGATCTTCCACATAAGATCTTAATGCATTCAGCATGGTACGGTTAAATCGTTCTACTTGACCATTTGTTTGGGGGTGGTAGGTGGTCGTAAATAGATTCTTGACACTCAAGATCCGACAGACGTCCTGGAAAAACTTCGACGTGAACTGTGAACCGTTATCTGATAATAGATGAACCGGTGGACCGTACACAAAGACCCAGTGGGTGACAAAAGCTTGTGCAACCACGGTGGCCGTAATCCGTTTCAGCGGGACTGTCCGTACCAACTTAGAGAACCGATCGGTGATAACCAGAAGGTATCGATTACCTCTTGCGGTTCTGATCAATTCACCTAAGATATCGATAGCGATAAACTCCAAAGGAGACCGTGCTGGGAACAGCGTTAACTTGTTCGAGTACTTAGGAAGTTTCACGTTATTCTTAGCGCACTCGGTGCAAGAGCGTCGTACTGCGTAGCAGTCCAATGCCATTGACGGCCAGTAAAAATCCCTTCGCAGGGTCAAGTATAGTTTTCGACCTCCTGGGTGGGCTCCTACCTTCACATAGTGAGTCATGACCAACACACGGTTTTGCAGCGAGTATGGGACCACAATTTGGGTATACGCTTCGACTAACCTAACCAGGTACCCCTGATCGTTAACCTGAAAAGGTATACGATCTCCTCCATTGAGACGAGCGCGAATTCGCGTACAAAACTCATCCGTTTGCTGTTCTCGGATCATCTCCTCGGGAGTGATGGGTACAAAAGATCCAGTCAAGGGATCCAACTTCTCAGAAGTGAGCAGGATGTCGTCACAGATGTCATCCGACAAGGATTCGACCCAACCTGCTTGTTCTTCCACCATAAAGCATGGTATGTCCAGATCGTCAACTGGTGCCGCTTCTGCATCTGTCCCCAAGCGGGAGAGTGCATCTGCCTGCAGATTCAACGTTCCTTTTTTGTACGTAACTGTGAAATCGAACTCCGATAACCTCAAGCGCCAACGCATCAAGCGTCCTGATGGTTCCGAGATTTCCATGAGCCATCGGAGAGATGAGTGGTCCGTATGTACCGTAAAATGGTTGCCCATAAGATATGGCCTCAGTGTAGTTAGAGCCCATACAACGGCTAAGCACTCTTTCTCCGAAACTGAGTAGTTACGTTCGTGTACGTTCAAGGATCGCGACCAGTATCCAATTGGATGTCTCACGCCGTCTTCCGTGACCTGAAACAGGGCGCAACCAACCTGGTGTGCACTGGCGTCAGTGTCTACTTCGAATGGAAGTCCTAGCTTAGGCCAAGCCAAGATTGGCGGTGACGTTACTGCGTCAATTAATGCCGAAAAGGCAGACGCTTCCGCGTCGCCTAGGGGTTCCAGTTGAACTGGTTGACCTTTTCTCAAAAGGTGGTTAAGGGGGGTCGCAATATCTGCGAAGTTCGGGACAAAACGCCGATATACATTACAAAGACCCAGAAAACTGCGGAGTTCCGTTTGTGTCGTAGGGTGTTTCGCTTCCTTCAGCGACTTCACGCGAACTGCGTCAACTGAGAGCTGTCCAGGTCGAATGATATGCCCTAGGTATTTGACAGAATCTGTGAAGAACTCGCACTTCTTGAGTTTCAGCGTAATGCCCGCGTCCCTGAGGACTCTCATGACGTCCCGGACGTGTGTTAAGTGGTCATCAAGGTTATCGGAGAACACGATGATATCGTCAAGATACACCAAGCAGGTCTTCCACTTGAATCGAGCCAAGAGGATATCGATAGCACGTTGAAACGTAGCCGGCGCGTTGGTTAATCCGAACGGCATTCGTTTAAACCGGTACAAACCTTGGTGGCACACAAAAGCAGTTTTGTCCTTATCCTTTTCACGGATCGGAACTTGCCAGTATCCCCAATTGGCATCCAAGGCGGTGAACACTGTAGCACTCCCAAGCGAGTCAATGTATTCGTCCATCCTGGGTATGGGATAAACGTCTTTGACGGTGACCGAATTTAGACGACGGTAATCAATACAGAATCGCCACGATCCGTCCGTTTTTGGAACTAGCACCACGGGTGAGGCCCAAGCGGATTGAGCCGCCTCTATGACGCCAGCGCGTAACATCTTCTCAATTTGAGATTGCTCTTCTTCCCTAGCTTTGGGACCAGCCCGGTATGGGTGTTGGGAAATGGGGCTAGTACCTGGAAGTAGGTCAATACGGTGTTCCGTGATTCCAATTGTCCCGAGGGATCCATCCCACATGGGTGTGAACTCCCTCAACATTTCTCTTAGCTTACCTCTATGAGATTCAGGTACATGATCAAAATTCAACTGTTCCAGTTCCTTGACAGGGTCTGTATCTTCCCTTCCTGGTGGCAACGCTTTACCCTCGGTGGGTGCCAGCGATTCGGTAACTTCGCTCGCCGGGGTAACCGATGCGGTAAACGCGGTTTCCGCTGATCCCTCCCCTCCTTAGCATCGGTTATACCGAGAACATCCGCAACGGGTATTTTCGTCGGTACGATAGCAGCAGGGTGTGGGAGAGTGGTACCAAGGATTTGGTTTTTAGCTAACCACTGTCGGGTTGTGCCAAAGTTGGCGACCAAAACTCTGAATGGTTTGTCGGGTTCCACCGAGATTACTCCGTTCGCCAAAGCGAGTTGCTTCTGATCATACAATGATGGCAATGGTTGTACCACACGTAGACCAGACTGCTTAGTAGTTATGGTGACCCAAACTTGGGATTGCGCAGGGATTGCGATGGCATGAGCCACATGGAGCTTAGATGATACCGGGTCGACGGTTGGAACTTCCTGTGCAGCAGGGAGCGGGACGCGCTTGCGTGTAGCTCTCTTTAGCGGTTTCCTTACAATCGGTATTTCGGAACCATCATCCATGGTAACAACTCGAGCTCGAGGTCGAATCGCTTCAACAAAACGATCACAAAAGTCACAACCGAGTATCACCGGTGCGGCAATGCTTTTGCAAACCATGAAATCCACTTTAACCATACAGGTTCCTAATCGTACCATGAGAGGTATGTACCCAAGAGTACGCAACGGGTTATTGTTGGCATCCGCGATATCCAAACCTGGACCATGACGAATTTCATCCCGTAGCGCGGGTGGCACCAACTCAAGGTGAATCAGGTTCGGTGCAGCTCCTGTATCCAACACAGACAACTGTCGAACCATGAACTGGTTAGACAAGCCAAGATCGGCATAAACTTTGTAGTTTCTCTTGGCCATCACAAGAACTCTTTCCGGAATACGGAGATTACGGGACCGTATCCACGGACGACGTAGAACCGAAAGGTGTTCTGAGCTCACGTCAGTTGTAGCCGCTATCCTTGAAAGGATTCTAACAGCTGGGGAGCGAAGCTGTGACGCCTCGGGCGCCTTTAACTTCGGCTCGGAAGGCGCCCCTCCCGTAGGGGAAACTCCCGAAGTCAGTTTTTCTGAACGGGGCTCACCGAATTCGGTGCGTGAACTCCGTTCGGGGGGTCTAACTGAACCCCATGCGTGGGTACTTCGCCTTGAACCTGGTTCGAAGGTGCCTGTGCCGGAACGGAGGGCTGGGCATAGACCGGAACCGGTAATCCCAGTTCAGCTCTGGCCTTATCATATTCCTTTCGTGGAACAGATTCCTTTTCCTCGGGCGTGAGGGCGTCGTAATACGCAATAATTTTCGGCCTGTGCGACGGCGGAAATACGCACTGCGTCGATACGTGACCTGGAAGGTAGCACTGGTAACATATGACCGAGGCCGGTTTGTCGCGAGGGCGATTGTCCACTCGACGTTGTGGTGCTGTGTCCTTCCACCCTGGACGGTTCAGACGCGACGAATTGTTAGCGTAAGGCAGCGGGGCTGCAGGCACCCGGACGCCTTGGGCATACAATGCGGGGTCTTCTTCCGTGCTCGGAATCGAGGTTGACGGCAGGTCCGTAGATCCGTAAGAATCGGGGTTACTTCCGATGAAGTGGACGTTATCAGCATCACCGACAGCGGTTTCACGTCGCAAAACCGACATCGATGGTGACGAACTCTCCGCGAGTAGCGCTTTCGAGCGGCGCTGCCCCGGGTTGCGGGCTCGATACGTCTCTCCTTCCGCCTGGGCGTAATTAACCAACTCTAGGTACGTCATTCGGCGTTTTTCCTCGCGTCGGCGAGCGACCAACGACCGAATGGTGGGGTCCAAACCATCAACAAACATGGTACACCGCTCCTGTGCGGAATACACATTACCACATCGGTGAAACGCTTTGTTCAACCGCGTTGAATAAACCGTTTCAGATTCTCCACTCTTCTGTCTAGTGTCGCGAACAGCAAGAGTAGCGCTGTAAATCGCGTTGGAAGTCGCGTACGACCTGAGAAGGTAGTTCACGGCTTCCGGCCAACACGTGACTCCTCCTTCCGAGGCTCTCGAGGTTCCTCGAACTGAGTTGTACTGATCTTCCGCAGTCCCTGTTAGGAAGTACGGCAGTGCCACATATGCCTGTGCTTCACTCATACCGAGTATATCGGCCTCCTGGACGAACCTGGCAAGGAAATCCAAGACAAGGATAGGATCTGTCCCCGAGAACTTCCTTGTTTCAAGGGTAACATTCAACCTTCGAATGTAGTCCTTCACCTTACCGGTTCCTCGCGAGGAGCGATTCGAAGTAACATCCTCCAACCGATAATAGCGGTACGACAACAGCTTTGTGTAGAGCGGGTCCGTCGGCTTTAACTCTTTGAGTCCCAAGTAGCGCCGTCCTTTCAAGCGTGATCTCATCACTGCCTGAGTAGACTGCGTCGCTTTCGACCGTGTCGAACGTGACCTATGACGGTTGTCATCACTATCAGATGAATCTGACGAACTGTCTTCAGTCATGCCGCTCGAGTCAGAGCGCGATGAATCCGAATCATAGTGAACTCGTTTTGGGTGTCGACGTTTCTGCTTCACCGAACGATGGTCTTCATCCGCAGATGGATTTCCTTGAGGAACCTGTGCGTCTACAGCTTCATCCATACGGATTGTATCCTCCAGCGTTTCCAAGCGCGAACGAATTCGACCGATATCGGTGCGCATTTCCTCGACAAATGCCCGGTACTCCGTGACGAAGACGTCTGGGGTACCCAGATTTTCCATAATGGAATTCACGTCCCTTCTCAGAAGACGTAAGTCTCCTGAGACATCCCTCACCTGGGCATTATCAACCTGCGTCCTCAACGAGGTAACATCCTGTAGGAGTTCCACGTGAGCAGCGTGATTAATATCCAAGCGGGATTCCAACCTAGCCAACTCGGCTACGGTAGCAGCGTTAGGGTTAACCATGGATGGTGTCTCAACGACGGGTTGAGCAGAACCCACGTTTTTCTTAGGTGCTTCCGTAACTGAGCGCGTTCTCCGGGGGCGGGGTACGACCTCAAGAGGTTGCGCCTCATCTGGGATAGACCGGGACGTCGGTGCAACGGGTGGAACCGCAGCTGACGACCGCGCTGAACCAGCTCGAGAACCTCGAGGCGGTTGCGGCATACTGGAAACCAGTAGGCAATCTGATCCAGATGATCCAGTTAAACTCGTACACGAGTCCCCAAAGAACAAGAAAACTCAATAAACCTTCTCGGTAAACCACCACGTCAGCGGTTCACGTTCAAAAGTTGTCAACCTCCAAAACTCTAAAGAGTCCCCTGATCGTTGTCAGAAAACGGTGATCCGTCAACAATCAAGTCAATTCCACGACAGTGACCTAAAACGGTTCTAGGTCGGGAGACCACTTTGTGGCGCAAACTCGGAAGAGTGAAACCCACCAGACTGTCCGAAGGTCCGCTCTCGTGAGAGAGGGCAGACCAGTGACAGAGCCCTCTGTACCACCGTAACTCGGTTGTAAGGCCGAAGTGGCAACTGGCTATACCTACAGAGGTGATAGGCCACGTGGTGAGGAAACGATGAGAAACTCCTGAGATGGGGTGGTATCGGCAACGATGAAACACGACCAACGACAGGTGTAGTCCCGAGAGGGAAAGCAACAGAAAACAACAACCAAACAACACCCACACGCGACGGGTAGGGCCTCCTCGGCACTGTGCCCGGAGCGGGGCGAGATCCTCCAACGGTAATGCACGGGTTTCCGTAAACACGGCAAAACTCTATACAGAGTCGGATCACTTCGTAATGTAGTCCTATACCTCCTCGGTACGACCCTCAGGTCCCGACATCAACGACAGATGTTCCTCAAAGGTACCGAGAGGGTAGGACCACCG
This sequence comes from Gracilaria domingensis, assembly GCA_022539475.1. NCBI lineage: Eukaryota > Rhodophyta > Florideophyceae > Gracilariales > Gracilariaceae > Gracilaria > Gracilaria domingensis. The sequence goes on from VCMS01000073.1 coordinate 16,291, forward strand.
TAACCAGACGTGGCTATACTCGCGAGAGTGATAACCCACGTAGGCGGCTGGCGCCAGAGCCTCACTCGTGTAGAGTCCACTCAGGAGAGCGCTACTCGACAAAGAGTTCACTTAGAAGTGCTCGGGTTGACTTTACAAAGGTGCTCGCGACGACGAGGTCGAGCTCACCTAAGTAGGTCTAAACTAACTATGTACACGTGGTGCACACCCGCAGGGGTCCGTACACGTGGCTAGCCCAGTGTCAGGCACCTCAGGCGCACTACCTATTGTCCCGTAATATGCACACACAGGGTGGTGTAGTACACGCGTCCACCTAGCGGTATTGGCCAGCAATGGCAACCCTGATTACAGGTAACTGTGGGAAAGCCATTCCAAAAGTAACCGCCAAAATTGGGTCCAACTCATAACTCTTCGAGTGCATCCTCGTATCACTCCCCTGAGTATATGAGGCGCATCATCCTGATAACCACGCAAAATGCGTTGCTCTACAATCGCCGCGAATACCCCGAAGACGCCGCCATTTTCTCGACCCGGATTTCCGCCGCCGCCGCCGCCACCACCGCAGAGTGGCAATTACGTCGCAGTCGCCGCCACCTCATCAGTAAGACCCACTGTTCCGTTCCGGTGTCGTGATCCGTTCGTATTCTCGCTTCAAATTTGTGCTTCTGTCGACACTCTGTTGGGATAGTTACAGCCTCTTTCAGAAGCAAAAAATGAGTGGTCCTGACAATGAACCACCGCATATTGCGTCACGACGTGGCAATGGGTTTGAAACGCGATTGCACCCGAGGCAGGCTTTTGGATTGATTGCGCAATGCTTGCTTTCTCTTGAGGATGAAAGCGAGGAGCTCGTTGCCTCCCTGTACTCAGAAGGGGATGCGATGGGCCTGTTTGTCAGGTTTTGTGATTTACGAGGTGGTGGTTCTGAGCGAGTGTGGCGCAGAGTGAGAAACTCACCCAGATGGTTATATGACTACGCTTTGCATGCTGACGTAAGGCTAACGCCGACTTGGACATCGATTTTCAGAGTTTCGCACGAAGTATTTTGCAGGCTGGTGGCGGCAGTGTACTCGGTGATTTCGGGGCAACAAGGAACAAGAGGAAGAAAACCGCTGGCTCCTGAGCTCCGGGTGGCAGCTTTTCTGATGTACGTGGGAGGTGGCACTTGCGAACGAGTTGCCACAACATTGGGTATAGGGCGAAGCACGATTGACGACTCAGTGCGACATGTATCTAACATCATTTGCGGGACCTTTAATCATGAAGTGAGGTTTCCTACAACAGAGCAGGAGCTTGCTCATGTAATGGCTGGATTCGAGAGACAAGCTGGGCTTCCGTATTGCGTGGGCGCAATTGATGGCACACACATTCGCTGGCCGGCATGCCCCCAAGATCAATATTATGAGTACCGCTGTTACAAGGGCTTTACTAGTGTTATAATTTTTGCGGTGTGCGATGCTTCGAGGAGGATAATATATGCTGATGTCGGACTTCCAGGCGTGTTGGGGGACAGCACAATCTACGGGAGGTCGGTGCTAAAGCAAAACATTGAGAGTGCAGAATGGATTGGCCCCGGATGCATAAAAGATCTGTCAATTGCAGGCGTTGGTGTGAGACCCTACTTGATGGGCGACTGCGCATTTACGCTCGAAGTAAACATGATGAAATCAAGCTCAGAAGCCGAGATGAAGGCGAACCCGGTGCTGCGCGTGTGGGACCGCTTAGTGTTGTGCAAAACCCAGCGATGGGGAAAGACACGCAAAGGCGGTTCAGACCCTCTCTCAAGAGGCGAGCACAGCAGTAGAGCGCTCCCACAGGTACGACACGGCAATGCCGGGTGTAAGACCGGGGTCGACCCTTCCCAAGTAATGGAGGGAGCGAAGCGGCGAAGAAGACGCGTCCAGCGGTAGAGAGCACACGACACAAGTCGGCAGTAGCGTCACGTGCGTAGCACGCGGTACCCACGAGTGTGGCGATGACACGCGAGAGCGGTAATAGCCCACGCGAGTGTGTCGAGCCACGAACGGTATGCACCGGTACACCAAGTAGTGCTACCTGTATAACAGGGACAGAAATAAGGAAAACACACACAAAGTAAACACGCGAAAGCGGTAGTGGTGTTAATGATGCCGCGAGGCGGATGATGAGCCCTGCACAAGGTGCCGACTCTCCGGGAGGAGGATATCGGTCACCAAGGGTGAAACATCAGAGCCGAACACTCGGTTGTTCGGTTTACTTCCCCGACAATGGGTGCAGCTCAACCTACTAAGTAGTGTAGAGTGCCACTGTCAAGTGTGCAACCGGGCTAACTAAAATAAATAATAAATATCTAGAATATCCCAAAGTTGGCTGCCAACCGTCCATACACGTGTGTAGCCATCCAGCAATGATGTGCCAACCTCACCAGAGTCCTTGACCTCCACTGCACTGCAGGGGCAGCGATTTCACACCAAAAGCGAGCAAATACCGCATAAAGCGTGGCTCTACATATCCCCCTTCTGAGGTGCGAACACTACGTCTTCATGACGGTTGAAGCACCGGACAAACCAACAACGTTGTGCATCCAACCGCAAGAGCGGTATCTGCGAGCGATCGTGATGAATTTGCGCCATCTTACCCGTTTCTGGGTCTATATGCGTCGTCCTGTACCTCCTATGAAGTTGCGATCACCGTCTATCGACGTGCCATAACGTTCCCGACATCGTCGTGAAAATGGTTGCAGCACGCCCAGATTGGGGTTCACTGCGTTTCATTCACGCCCAATAACGGTCCTGGAGCCCGCGCAATATGCGTTTGGGCTTCTCTAGTGGGTGCGCAACCAACGTCCTTGACGGTGCCCTTGCCCGCAGTACGGCGAGCCGACTTCCTGCCAAGCAGTGCTGCAGCAACGCTCGACACACCCGAACGGGAGCGGTCCTCCTGAACTTCGTTCACTGTCCCGGGATTCCGGTGCTATACCTCTCTGAGGCGCCTATTTTCCCTTTCAGGGGCGGTTGCCACACTGTGGAATCGACAAGCGCGATCCAAGGTCACCCAGTACAGTAGCGACCTTTTCCTGCCCAATTCCTTCCTCTCCGAGGTCCACCGTCCCGTTATACGGTCGCTCACATCACGCAATCATGCGGCACGTAGTCTCTAGATGGGTTCAGAAGTTACGACATTGTCGAATCAACGCTGCCGACGACGTTTCGGAAACTTCACACAAAGAAATTGGGAATTTGACATACCCGAAAAATTGTAGTCGCCATAACTTTTGAACCAGCTACGCTCTGAACAAACCCGATACATCGGAGAACTCCTGAGAATCAGAGCTTTCATTTGACAACAAAACTGTTGGGATTGAACACCACTAAGTGGGAAAGCCCGACCCATTTCAGTTGACAAAAATGCGGTCTAAAAATAGATTGTTGAACCGAAACGGTGCCGTAGCTCCAAAGTTCTTCAAGACAATTGCGTTCGGTTTCCGCCAAAGTGTTTGTATACATCCAGTGACTACTGGTACAAAACCGTTGAAGAAACGAGCCAGTATTCACCGAGTTACGGGTCTTTTGCAGATAACCCTCGCAAGGTACTGTAGAGGTGATACACCCGACATCGGAGAACCGCGAAAAAGACCAGAAACGACTGGTAATCGATACCAACGCCTTGTGCGGCTGTACCAGAGACCGCAGAAGCGTAAAAGACGGCCTCCACAACGGAGTGAACAGTAGTAGACGTGGTCGAAAGTCGTTGACAGCAGCAATTAAACCGGTAATCCGTGAAAACTTTCAACCGGATGACGGCGTACTAGACCTTAATCAAGGTTCAACCTCTACCGAGGGCAGTCACTAGACCTCACAGAGGGTTCGTGAAACCCAAAATCAAACACACCAGCAAGGCTGAGACAACAAATGACACCATAAAAATGGGTCGCAAAACAACAATGATCCTTCAACAAGATGTGTATCTTCCGGTCCCGTACCGTGCAGAACTCACGAGAACGTCTCGGTAAGCTTTCGAAAACCCGTGCAAACGGTGAGATGGAATGATAGGCCGCAGTGCGGGCGCAAACGAAGCTCCAGAGATATCGGTTAACCAGAAACTATCCTCGACCACGAGAGTGACGAACCCTTACAAAGGTGATGATAACCGATGAAGATCGGGGTTCTTCCGCAATATGCGTGACGGTTTCGAACCTCGGCCGCATGTGGCGTGCAGTGAGAACCGTGAAACGTGCAAAGACCGTCACTGACGAGAACGAACCCTGTTCAACGTGAAAGCCAAACGAACGAGCGGTGCTCCTCGAAAATGGCAAAAGGTGATCAAACCGGTAGATACACATGATGTACACGGAAATTGTACACCCTTCTGCTAGGGAAAAACCGTGATTGCGGTCCACTATGGTAGTAGCGAACCCGCAAGCTGGACAAAAAACCTAACAGGTAAACAACATCGAAAACGATTGAATAGCGATTAGACACGACATGAGTCGGATTCCAACCGCAAAATGCGAGCAACCAAGTGACCCCAAATGGGTGAGAGTCACATGTGAAACTCCTTCTTCATAACTTCGCATCTGAATGACAATTCCTCTCCATAGAGTCTTCATTCTTCTTCCGAGTGTACTTCATCCTCTTCAGAGTGCAACTAAACTTCTCCTCACCTGAGGGCATAACTGATCTTGAACTCAACTCTCTTCTTCCTAGAGTGTCTCCTCACCACGCGAGTAGCGGTACAGTACTCCTCTGGAGGTTGTCGCAGTGTTCCTCGATTGAGTGTTGTCGTTCGTAGAACCGTTCGTGCGCGGTACGCGATAAGCCTCCGTCTCCAACGACGTGTGTTATCCGACCATCGCTTGATGTAGGTTAGCCGGCAACGCCGTGTTTGTTCGACGATGGTACTGCACGATCTTCGATCGGGGTAAGTGCTCCACGGGTTCGTCCGAATCCCGCGACGGCGGATAGCCATACCAGCGTACCTGGTACTGAACAGACCCCTTCGGGTTCCAACTGTGTCCCACGATGTGGTCTACGACGAACTCTTTCGAGTATACGCCCCGCTCGAGCTCTTCCTGCGAAGGGTCGTCAGCGCGCTGCGGCGGTGCCGTAACTTCGTGACCAGCGGTGCTGTGAGTTTCTCCTGACGCCTTCGGCGGTGGATTTGCCCTCTGCTGAGTGTTCGTTTCCCGTTTCCGGGCTTCTTCAAGCAGCTTCGCCGCTTCGGCGGGTCCGCGAACGGCTAGTTCACGCGATAGTTCCCGTCTTAACGGTGAAGGCGGACGCGGAGGCGGATTGTTCACCACGGCACGTGCCGGTTCACGTGAAGACACGCGACGGTTCGCGGTGGTGGCACTGCCACGAGCTGTGACTGGCCCATTGTGTGGGGCGCGCTGCGCGCCCCAAGATTTGTGGTGCGCAAGCGCTCCTGCAGCTGCAGTGTGCGTTTTCCCTAAATCAGGGCTGTAATCCGTATCTCCAAAGAACGGTGCGCCGTCATGACTTAGCGAAACGTCATGACGTGCGACTTGCGACTTCCCCACGGCTGGGTGCAACGGTGCACTACCATTACCCGAACCGGGGTGTGTGATCTTCGCTTCAGCGAGCGTCTTCTCTTCTTCCTGCTCTGCAGTGTCAACGATACCGGGATCTGCCGTGACTACCCTACAGCGCGCCTGCGAAGGCGGTTTGCGGCGGTCGTCAGCGGCGGAATGCGGCGACTGCGCGTCCGAAATACTCCGTGATACAGTATCCAGCTTCGCTGTAGCCTTGCTCTGCCGAGAAGTCGGGTGTTCTTGATCAACTTCCGGCCTTGCCGTGGAAACTTCGCGAACGAGAGCATGCTCCGCGTCCTGCGTCCGTGCGACGATGGGCGCGTGTTCCTGTGACAATTCCCCAGATGGGTGGGCAATACCAGTATCCTGGGACAACCTTGAGTCCGTTCGTTGCGTGCGGTGTCCTTCCTGAAGGTCGCGATCCTTCGTGGAAGGTTGTGTATCCTCCGCAGAGTTCTGCGCGACAGCGGCCGACTGCGGCGCGTCCTTCGCCACTTCAACACGCGACAGCGGGTGATCCTTCCCACTGACAGTGGTGTCCGTAGCAACTACGTCTTCGACGGTGTCCTGAGGCGACTCTGCCTCTGCTTCATTACTTTCCCGTGAATCACGGTGCTGCGACGGTAGCGACACCGGTGACTCACTCTCCGCGACAACGCGTGAATTCCCCTCCCTCTCCTTAGGTGGAGCGTTACGGGGAGCAGTCATCACGTCAGTTGACGGTGTAACAGATGCTGTGAAACGCGATTTCACTAGCGGTGTATGTTCCGATACCTCGGCTTGCGACGATATAATCGGTACATCTGCGAGACCCCGTGTTGGGTGACGGAGCCCCACAGTGGGTGTAGTGTTCTGCGACGAGGTTCCTCGGTTCTCCGTCTGTCCAGCTTCCTGCTGTGTGTCCGAAAGTACTTCCGTGTGAACGGTTGGACCTCTTACCACGCGATCGCGGGAGAAACGCTCATGAGCGTCCCCAACTTCCAGTACGACTGTGTCCGTATTCACGCTAATAACGCGGTATGGACCATCAGCGATGGGTGAAAGCTTGTGGCGCCGCTCCTTTTCAGGGTTGTAGTACTCCTTCCTGACAAAGGCGAGGTTTCCCACTTTCAGTGGCGGTAGTGGTCTCCGTACCCGGGCATCAAAGTTCCGCTTGTAAGCGTGTTGTGCTTTCGCCATTGACGACCTGGCGACAGGTACCATTGCGGATAACCACTGCTTCCATTGCAAGTAGTGATCCGTATTGACGGTGACGTATCCAGCTTTGCTGATGGTTCAACCGCAACTGGCGGTGGTGTCCGTGAGAGCACGAGCTCAAAGGGCGATAAACCAGTTACTCTGTGAACTTGCGTATTATACGCATACGTCACGGTATCCGTGTAGAGATCCCAAGTTTTCGGGTGTTCAACAGTATAAGCCCGCAACGCGGAGAGCATCGTCCGGTTAAACCGTTCGACTTGCCCATTGCATTGGGGATGATACGTCGTCGTGAAGAGATTCTTCACGTCGAGTATCCGACAGACATCCTGGAAGAAACGTGCAGTAAACTGCGGACCATTATCTGAGAGGAGATTGACCGGGGGACCGTAGACCATAACCAATGGCGAACGAATGCCTCCGCAACACTGCGTGCTGTAATCGACTTCAACGGAACTGTCCGGACTAGCTTACTGAATCTATCCGTAATAACGAGTAAGAACCGATTTCCTCGGGAAGTACGCAAGAACTCGCCGAGTATATCGATGGCAATAAACTCCAACGGCGCCCTTGCGGGGAAAAGTGTTAGTTTCTTCGCATGGCGACGCTGTTTAACTCGCTCTCGAGCACAATGTGTACACGCCTTCACGGTGGTGTAGCAGTCCAACGCTAACGCGGGCCAGTAGAAATCCGACGCAGTGTCGTGTATAACCGCTTAGCACCCGGATGGGAAGCCATCCGCGAGTGATGCGAGAGATGCAATACCCTTGTTTGTAAGGAGTGAGGAACCACAATCTGTGGGGCAGAACGAACCACTCTGACGAGGTAACCTTGTGTGTTGACCCCGAACGGGATGTTAGCACCACATTAATTTGGGAGCGTATCCTCGTACAGAACGGGTCAGATTGCTGTTCCCGCACAGCTCTTCTGGAGTAATGGGGACGAATGTACCGGATTCCGGGTCTTCACCGTCTGCGACAGCAAATCATCACAGATGTCGTCCGACACGATGTCGTAGTCTTCATCACCTCCTCCATGAGGAAACAGGGGATATCTTCATCCTCGTCATCGAGGGGTAAAGCTTCACTTCAGTTCCTAGACGTGAAAGAGCATCCGCTTGCGCGTTTAAACAACCCTTCTTATAGGTGACCTCGTAGTCAAACTCGGCAAGCCGAAGACGCCAACGCATTAAGCGTCCGGAAGGCTCCGTGACTGACATTAACCAACGCAAGGCGGAATGATCCGTATTGACGGTAAAGTGCACACCCATAAGATATGGTCGTAGAGTCTGCAAAGCCATACCATGGCGAGACACTCCTTCTCGGATACCGAGTAATTGCGCTCGTGCACGTTGAGTGTACGAGACCAATAGCCAATTGGTTTGCGTTCCCTTCGGGTGTAGTCTGAAAGAGAGCGCAGCCAATTTGGTAATCGCTCGAATCCGTATCCACGGTGTACGGCAACCCGTTCTTTGGTAACGCTAACACGGGTGCCGTGGTAACAGCCTCTTTAAGAGAGTTGAAGGCTTCCACTTGCGTGGGGGTAAGTGGTCCAATTTGGGCGGTTGTCCCTTCTTCAGGAGTTCGTTGAGCGGTCCCGCGATCTTCGCGAAGCGAGAAATGAACCGTCTATAAACGTTGCATAGCCTAGAAAGGAGCGTAGCTCTGTCTGTGTAGTGGGGTGCTTCGCCTCTTTGAGGGACTTCACGCGAGCTTCCTCGATCAGTAACGTCCTGGACGTATGACATGGCCAGATACTTCACTGAGTCAGTGAAAAACTCACACTTCCTCAATTTGAGAGTATTCCAGCATCCGCAAAGCGGTCATTATCTCCGAACATGTTCGAGGTGATCGTCCAAACTGTTGGAAAACACGATGATGTCATCGAGGTATACCAAGCAACTCCGCCATTTGAAGCGAGCTAACAAATGTCAGAGCACGCTGAAACGTAGCGGGGGCGTTCGTTAACCCGAAGGCATACGCTTAAAGCGGTATAGTCTGAATGACAGGTAAACGCGGTCTTGTCAGGTCTTCCGGTCTAACTGGTACTTGCAGTAACCCAGTTTGCATCCAAAGTGGAGAAAACAGTAGCATCGCAAGCGAGTCGATATACTCGTCATACGAGGTATGGGGTAACGTCTTTGACGGTGACATCGTTCAAGCGACGATAGTCGATACAAAAGCGCCAGGACCGTCGGGTTTCGGAGCCAGTACAACTGGAGATGCCACGGCGACTGAGCCGGTTCTATCAGCCAGCGCGGAGCATTTTGTTGATCTGAAACTCTTCCTCTTCCGTGCTTTCGGGCTGCCTGTAAGGGTGCTGAGCAATCGGCTTGGTCTCCGGCAGGAGGTCAATCCGGTGTTCCGTAGTTGAAACTCTCCGAGGGAACCATCCACATTGGTGTAAACTCTCGCAACATGTTGCGCAACTTCTCACGGTGTGAAACCGGTACATGACGAGATTCAATTCTTCTAACTCTTGATAGGGTCAATCTTGTCATAACTCGTAGGAACGGTCCTAGCTTCCGAGTCATTCGTGTGTTCAACCGTCTGGGACGGGTGTTAACGTCTGGGACGGGTGTGACGCAGACGAGCGGACGATTCTCCTCCCCTCCTTAGGGTGAAGCAAACCAGTGCGTTCTTCAGCAAGCCGAGCATCTCGGCGGCAGTCACTTTGTAGGGATAAGCGCGTAGGGTGCGGTAAGACAGTACAATTACTTGGTTCTTCACCAGATACTGGGGCTTCTTGCCAAAGTTGGCCAACATAACCGAAGGGGTGTTCGCTGTTGATTTGAACAACTCCGTTCGCCACGGACTGATACTTCTCGTATAACGAGTTCAATGGTTGAACACCGCAACCACGCGGTGCGGCAGTAACATCAACCAAACCTGGGATTCTGGCGGAATAGAATTGCACGCGCTACGCGGAGCTTCGGCGACTCCTTCGGAGGTGAGGAATCCTGTAGAGGAGCGGGTAGTGGTACAGCTTAGCTGACGCTCGGCGTAATGAGCGACGAACAATCGGTACAACCGAACCATCTTCCATTTCCATTCACGCGCACGCGGTCGTATGGCTTCGACATATCTGTCGCAGAAGTCAACCTAGAATGACAGGGGCAGCGAGCGTCTTGCAGACGATGAATTCTACCTGCTCGATGCAGTTACCATCCTGACAATCAGTGAAACCATTCCAGCCGTTTGTAACGGGTTATTGTTAGCATCTGCACGTCATGACGGGTCCAGAGCGGACTCGACAACGGAGTTCCGGCGGTAGTAATGATCAACAATGAAGTTGGGGCAGCACTGTATCCAAGACAGAGAGATGAGCACATATACTGGGTGGATAGGCAAGGTCAGCAAATATCTTGTAGTTTCGCTTGGCATTACATGATCGATCGGGATCCGGTTGTTCTGAACCGTATCCACGGGCGACGTAACACCGATGGTGGTAGAGTCCAGTTAAGACGGTCTGTTTCCTCGAAAGGATTTTGACCTGGGAGCGAGGCGGTGACGCCTCGGGCGCGTAGACTCGACTCGGGCGCTCTCATTGGAGACTCCGTACTCAGTTTAACTGAGTTCATCCGTTCTAACGGGAACGGCGTCCTGTGCAGCAGGCATTTCACAGATTCTGTGGAACAGCGACAGAATACCGCAACAGGGTTGCGCACGGCTTGAGCCGGTGAAACATTGACTGGGTCGAACCAGAGTGCAGTAACGCAGCCAATTCTGCAGCAGACACCTACGGGGGTACTCAGCCTTCGCACGCAGATATGCGGTTACGGCATGACGCTGTTCGGCGGGGGTCAGCGCTTAAAATTCGCCACAACCGTGGGCATTTCCTCATCGAGAGGTTGCAGTTCGGAGCTGCATGACCGTGGTTGTAACACGTGAAACAGATCAGGGGTGGTCTTCCGGAACTCCGTGGGTCTTGGAACTTCCGTTCGCGGGTCTACCCAACCAGGTCGCTGGTAAGATCCTGAATAGGGTACTTGAGGACGCGACGCGTGGAGGTCTGCGTAAAGCAGCGCATCTTCCGTCTTCGACGAGGCTTCTGAAGTAGAAGGCAACTCCGTAGTCGGAATAGAATCCAGGTCACTGTGCGAGATGTAAGTTATCCACATCGTGGCAGAAAAGTCTGCGGTAGCAGTGAAGCGATGACGACCTCCTTCGAGGTGCAACGCTTTGGTTGAAACCCGGTATCCGGTGCGTGCGCGCAAGGCGTCTCCTCCGCTTCGCGTACTGACTAATCAGATAGGTAGTCTTCTTCCGGTCTTCCGTGTGGGCAACCAGAGTGCGAATAGCGGATTCAATCCGTTGATAAACAGCGTACAGCGCTCGTTTGAGGAGTAAACTTGCCAAACGGTGGAATGCCTTATTCAGGCGTACGAGTACTCGGTTTCCGACTCCTTCGGGCGTTGTTTCGTCTCCGAACGCGGTGATTGTTCCTCGATAGAGGTATTTGTCGATACGAGCGCAACAAATATGACTGCTTCGGGCAGCAGGTGACCCTCCTTCAGAGGCGCGAGATGAACTCTTACAGAGTTATACTGATCTTCAGCGAGTCCGTAGAAAATACGGTAAGGCAACATAAGCTTGCCCTCACTCATGCCGAGGATGTCAGCTTCCGTACAAGCGTGAAAGAAGTCAGCCAGAATGGGATCCTCCCAGTGAACAACTGGTTGCGAAAGGTTAAGGAATGCGTTTGATGCAGTCCTTCATTACCGTGCAGGGCGTGGTTCAGACTTGAATCTTCAAAGGTAATACGGTAAGATAAACTTTTGACAGGGATTCGTCGGCTCAGTTCCTCAAACCTGAGTGCTTTCGCCCCGTTTCCGGGTACAAAACCATAGGTGGACGTAGAACTCCGCGAACGCGTAGAACGAGCGCGACGTTCACGTACTTGACGAGCTCGATGATAAGGAACGCGAGCGGTTTGAAATACAGAAGACTGTGACGAATCGAGTATACTCGTCGACATTCCTCTTCTTAGAGCGACTCTTCCGGACTTCGGTACGTGTACACGAGACACTCCGCAGAGCGGCAGCAGGGCGTCATCCTCACGGATGGTGGCTCTAACGTCTCAGACGGCAAGGATCCGATGAATTCGTGTTAACGCTCTCGTGAACTTGGGATATCTTGAGAACCTCCAAGAGGGATTAACTCTTTCCGTAAAATACGTAGATCATTGATACACTCCGTTGAGGGCTGCGGTAACCTTCAAACGAAGTGTGTCGACCTCGGAACGAGTGTTATGAGAACTCCTCATGACAGCAGTCTGAGCTCAAGCACACGAACTTGAGTCTCCAAATCGTTACGAGCGCATCTTTCGCCGCGACGGGGTATAAGACCCTCCAAGAGCAGATGAGGGCCAGCACTGGGGCGTCAGACACTTGTGAGGCTGTTTCCGGTTTCGGGTTTCTTTCCATCACCCTGTAGGGTTCAGGAAGCAGACGCAGACGTGGGGGCAAGCCAGAGCCAACGGAGGCGAGACTTCGTGGGTCGAGCGCTGCCCGACGCATCGTCCACGACGAGATACCACAGAATGAAGAAAGAAAACACCACATTAACCTCCCGGAATAGTGTAGCGTCCTCACACGAGTGACGATAACCGACATCGACGCCCAACCGTACCAACGGGACAGCGTGATACGGAATTAGGGCTGATCGACCAGATTTGCTGGGCACAGTAGACACCCAAACGGGGTGCCACAACCGTACCGACGGGAATCACACACTACGGAAATAGGTAGGCACCGGTAGTAAAACCGTGGTCCAAACAAAACCAAGCTGGGAAACAAGTACCCAACAGACGTCTGTCGGCAAGCTTCAGTACAACTGGTGTAAGTGTATCTCCACGACCAGATACGAACGGCAAACCGAAATTGATTCAGAAAACCAACTGCTGGATCAACGCGACTTCTACGTCGGGAGACCAATTGTTTGTGGCAAAACCAGCGATGGGAAGACACGCAAAGGCGTTCAGACCTCTCTAAGAGGCTAGCAAGCAGTAGAGCGCTCCCACAGGGTAC
>VCMS01000073.1:29076-222165 GCA_022539475.1 Gracilaria domingensis
TCCCAAGTATGGAGGGAGCGAGGCGGCGAAGAAGACGCGTCCAGCGGTAGAGAACACACGACACAAGTCGGCAGTAGCGTCACGTGCGTAGCACGCGGTATCCACGAGTGTGGCGATGACACACGGGAGCGGTAATTGTAGTGCAACGCGATTGCGGGACTCCTTCGCTGATGCGATTCATAACATGCACGGCGATGCCGGGAGGTGGTGACACACAGTATGAGTATCTGGTGAGAGCAGCCCATTCTTGGGTATACTTAATATTAGAATTAGTTTCATGAGGTACACGGCCTAGCCGGTGAGTCACACACGTGTGGGAGGTTTGCACTCATTCATTGGGGTATTTGAAGTAGGTATTTCTAGCATATCTGCTGTACCACACTGACAGTGGGCCAATCTATTGCAGTACTTAGTAGGTTGAGCCGCACCCATTGCTGGGGAAGTAAACGAACCCAACCGAGTGTTCGGCTCTAACTTACCACCCCCGGTGTGTGATAGCCTCCTTGCGGAGAGTCGCCACCGTGTGTCGGGTACGTTATCCGCCTCGCGGCATCATCGGCACCATTACCGCTTTCGCGTGTTTACTTTGTGTGTGTTTTCTTTATTTCTGTCGCTGTTATGCAGGTAGCACTACTTGGTGTACCGGTGCATACCGTTCGTGGCTCGACACACTCGCGTGGGTTATTACCGCTCTCGCGTGTGATCGCCACACTCGTGGGTACCGCGTGCTACGCACGTGACGCTACTGCCGACTTGTGTCGTGTGTTCTCTACCGCTGGACGCGTCTTCTTCGCCGCTTCGCTCCCTCCATTACTTGGGATGGGTCGAACCCCGGTCTTACACCCGGCATTGCCGTGTCGTACCTGTGGGAGCGATCTACTGCTGTGCTCGCCTCCTGAGAGAGGGTCTGAACCGCCTTTGCGTGTCTTTCCCCATCGCTGGGTTTTGCACAACAATTGGCCTCCCGACTTAGAAGTCGCGTTGATCCAGCAAGTTGGTTTTCTGATCAATTTCCGGTTTGCCGGTTCGTTTCTGGTCGTGGAGATACACTACACAGTTTGTACTGGAAGGCTTTGCCGACAGACGTTGTGTTGGTACTGCTTTTCTCATTTTGGGCTGTTGTTTGGACACGGTTTACTACCGGTGGCACTACCTATTTCCGTAGTGTGTGATTCCCGTCGGTACGGTTGTTGTCACCTCGTTTGGGTTGTCTACTGTTCCCAGCAATCTGGTCGAGTCAGCCCTAACTCCGTATACGGCTGTTCCAGTTGGTACGGTTGGTTCGTCCGATTTGTCGGTTATCGTCACTCGTGTGAGGACGCTACACTCATTCGAGGTTAATTTGTTGTTTGCTTTCCTGTTCCCAGTTTTCTGGTTGTTTCTCGTCGTGGACGATGGTGTCGGGCAAGCGCTCGAGCCCTACGAAGTCTCGCTCTGTTGGCTCTGGCTTGCCCTCGCGTCTGCGGTCTGTTCCTGAACCCCTACAGGGTGATGGAAAGAAACCCGGAAACCGGAAACAGCCTGTCAAGTCGTCTGACGCCCCAGTGGCTGGGCCTTCATCTGCTCCTTTGGAGGGTCTTATAACCGCTGTCGCGGCGAAGGATGCGCTCGTAAACGACTTGGAGACTCAAGTTCGTGTGCTTGAGGCTCGGACTGCTGTCATGGGGAGTTTTCATGAAGCACTCGTTTCCGAGGTCGACACACCTCGTTTGAAGGTTGACGCAGCCCTCAACGGAGGTGTATCAGATGATCTACGTATTTTACGGAAGGATATTAATGCCCTCTTGGAGGTTGTTCAAGGATATCCCAGTTTCACCGGGGAGGTTGACACGAAGTTCATTCGGATCCTTGGCCGTCTTGAGACGTTAGAGGCCACCATCTGTGAGGATGACGGCCCTGCTGCCGCTTTTGCGGGAGTGTCTCGTGGTACACGTGACCGGAAGTCCGGGAAGAGTCGCTCTAAGAAGAGGAATGTCGACGAGTATGACTCGGAGTCGTCGCAGTCTTCTGGTATTTCAAACCGCTCGGCGGGTTCCTTATCATCGAGCTCGTCAAGTGACGGTGAACGTCGCGCTCGTTCTACGCGTTCGCGGAGTTCTATGTTCACATATGGTGTTGTTGGTACCCGGAAACGGGGGCGAAAGCACTCCGGTTTGAGGGAACTGGAGCCGACGAATCCCTTGTTCAAAAGGTTGTTATCTTACCGGTATTACCGTTTGGAACATTCAAGTCTGAATCGGACGCCCCGTGGCACGGGTAATGTGAAGGACTGCATCAAACGCATGTCCTTAACCTTTCGCAACCAGTTGTTCACTGGGGAGGATCCCATTCTGGTGCTTGAATTTCTTTCACGCTTTGTAGCGGAAGCTGACATCCTCGGCATGAGTGAGGGGCAAGCTTATGTTGCCTTACCGTATTTTCTACGTGAACTGGCTGAAGATCAGTATAACTCTGTAAGAGGTTCATCTCGCGCCTCTGAAGGAGGGGTCACCTGCTGGCCCGAAGCCGTGCAGTATTTGTTGCGCTCGTATGCGACAAATACCTCTATCGAGCAAGCAATCACCGCGTTGCTGGAGACGAAACAACGCCCGAAGGAGTCGGGGACCGAGTACTCGGTACGCCTGAATAAGGCATTCCACCGTTGTGGCAATGTTTACTCGTCAAACGAGCGCTGTACGCTGTTTATCAACGGATTGAATCCGGCTATTCGTACTCTGGTTGCCCAGCGACGGGAAGACCGGAAGAAGACTACCTACCTGGAGTTAGTGCAGTACGCGAAGGCGGAGGGAGACGCCTTGCGCGCACGCACCGGATACCGGGTTTCAACCAAAGCGTTGCACCTCGAAGGAGGGTCGTCATCAGCTTCACTGCTACCGCAGGACTTTTCTGGCCACGATGTGGATAACTTACATCTCGCACAGGTGGACCTGGATTCTATCCCGACTATGGAGTTTCCTTCTACTTCAGAAGCCTCGTCGAAGACGGAAGATGCACTGCTTTACGCAGACCGTCCACGCGTTCGCGGTCCTCAAGTACCCTATTCAGGGAGTCGTTACCAGCGACCTGGTTGGGCAGACCCGCGAACGGTGAAGTTCCAAGACCCACGGAGTTCCGGAAGACCACCCCTGATCTGTTTCACGTGTTACAACCACGGTCATGCAGCTCCGAACTGCAACCTCTCGATGAGGGAAATGCCCACGGTTGTGGCGAATTTTGAAGCGCTGACCCCCGCCGAACAGGCGTCAGTGCCGGTAACCGCATATCTGTGTGCGAAGGCTGATTACCCCCGTAGGGTGTCTGCTACAGAATTGGCTGCGTTACTGCACTCTGGTTCGACCCAGGTCAATGTGTCACCGGCTCAAGCCGTGGCGGCAACCGCTGCCGCGGGTAGTTCTGTCGCCGTTCCACAGGAATCTGTGAAGATGCCTGCTGCACAGGACGCCGTTCCCGTTAGAACGGATGGAACTCAGTTAAACTGAGTATGGGAGTCTCCAATGGAGAGGCGCCCGAGTCGAGGTCTACGGCGCCCGAGGGGTCACCGCCTCGCTCCCAGGTCAAAATCCTTTCGAGGAAACAGACCGTCTTAGACGTGGACTCTACCACCATCGGTGTGTTACGTCGCCCGTGGATACGGTTCAGGAACAACCGGATCCCGGATCGAGTCATGGTAATGGCCAAGCGAAACTACAAGATATTTGCTGACCTTGGCCTATCCACCCAGTATATGGTGCGTCATCTCTCTGTCTTGGATACAGGTGCTGGCCCCAACTTCATTGTTGAGTCGTTACTACCGCCGGAAGTCCGTTGTCGAATCCGCCATGGACCCGTCATGGACGTGGCAGATGCTAACAATACCCGTTACAAACGGCTGGAATGGTTTCACTGATTGTCAGGATTGGTAACTGCATCGAGCAGGTAGAATTCATGGTCTGCAAGACGCTCGCTGCCCCTGTCATTCTAGGGTGTGACTTTTGCGACAGATATGTCGAAGCCATCCGACCGCGTGCGCGTGAAGCGGAAATGGAAGATGGTTCGGTTGTACCGATTGTTCGTCGCTCATTAAGCCGAGCGTCAGCTAAGCTGGTACCACTACCCGTTCCTCTACAGGATTTCTCACCTCCGAAGGAGTCGCCGAAGCTCCGCGTAGCGCGTGCAATTCTATTCCGCCAGAATCCCAGGTTTGGGTCGATGTTACTGCCGCACCGCGTGGTTTGCGGGTTGTTCAACCATTGAACTCGGTGTACGAGAAGTATCAGGTCGCGTTGGCGAACGGAGTTGTTCAAATCAACAGCGAACACCCGTTTCGGGTTCTGTTAGCCAATGTTGGCAAGAAACCCCAGTATCTGGTGAAGAACCAAGTAATTGGTACTGTCTTACCGCACCCTACGGCGCTTATCCCTACAAAGGTGACTGCCGCCGAGATGCTCGGGATTGCTGAAGAACGCACTGGTGTGCTTCCACCTAAGGAGGGGGAGGGAGAATCATCTCGCTCGTCTGCATCGGACCAGTCTCAGACGGTTGAACACACGAATGACTCGGAAGTTAGGACCGTTCCTACGAGTTATGACAAGATTGACCCTATCAAGAAGTTAGAAGAATTGAATCTCGGTCATGTACCGGTTTCACACCGTGAGAAGTTGCGCAACATGTTGGGAAAGTTTACACCAATGTGGGATGGTTCCTTTGGAGAGGTTTCAACTACGGAACACCGGATTGACCTCCTGCCGGAGACCAAGCCGATTTCTCAGCACCCTTACAGAGCAGGCCCGAAAGCACGGGAAGAGGAAGAGTTTCAGATCAACAAAATGCTCCGCGCTGGCGTGATAGAACCGGCTCAGTCGCCGTGGGCATCTTCAGTTGTACTAGCTCCGAAACACGATGGGTCCTGGCGCTTTTGTATCGACTATCGTCGCTTGAACGATGTCACCGTCAAAGACGTGTACCCTATACCTCGTATGGACGAGTATATCGACTCGCTTGGCGATGCTACTGTGTTCTCCACTTTGGATGCAAACTGCGGGTACTGGCAAGTACCAGTTAGACCGGAAAACCGTGACAAGACCGCGTTTACCTGTCATTCAGGACTATACCGCTTTAAGCGTATGCCGTTGGGGTAACGAACGCCCCCGCTACGTTTCAGCGTGCTCTGGACATTTTGTTAGCTCGCTTCAAATGGCGGAGTAGCTTGGTATACTCCGATGACATCATCGTGTTTTCCAACAGTTTGGACGATCACCTCGAACATGTTCGGGAGATAATGACCGCTTTGCGGGATGCTGGAATTACTCTCAAATTGAGGAAGTGTGAGTTTTTCACTGACTCAGTGAAGTATCTGGGCCATGTCATACGACCAGGACGGTTACTGATCGAGGAAGCTCGCGTGAAGTCCCTCAAAGAGGCGAAGCACCCCACTACACAGACAGAGCTACGCTCCTTTCTGGGGCTATGCAACGTTTATAGACGGTTCATTTTCCGCTTCGCGAAGATCGCGGGACCGCTCAACGAACTCCTGAAGAAGGGACAACCGCCCAAATTGGGACCACTTACCCGCACGCAATTGGAGGCTTTCAACTCTCTTAAAGAGGCTGTTACTACGGCACCCGTGTTAGCGTTACCGAAGAACGGGTTGCCGTACACCGTGGATACGGATTCGAGCGATTACGAGATTGGCTGTGCTCTCTTTCAGACTACACTCGAAGGGGAACGCAAACCAATTGGATATTGGTCTCGTACACTCAACGTGCACGAGCGCAATTACTCGGTATCCGAGAAGGACTGTCTCGCCATGGTATGGGCTTTGCAGACTCTACGACCATATCTTATGGGTGTGCACTTTACCGTCAATACGGATCATTCCGCATTGCGTTGGTTAATGTCAGTCACGGAGCCTTCCGGACGCTTAATGCGTTGGCGTCTTCGGCTTGCCGAGTTTGACTACGAGGTCACCTATAAGAAGGGTTGTTTAAACGCGCAAGCGGATGCTCTTTCACGTTTAGGAACGGAAGGTGAAGCTTTAACCGTCGATGACGAGGATGAAGATATCCCCTGTTTCCTCATGGAGGAGGGTGATGAGGACTACTACATCGTGTCGGACGACATCTGCGATGATTTGCTCGTCGCAGACGGTGAACACCCGGAATCCGGTACATTCGTCCCCATTAATCCAGAAGAGCTGGTGCGGGAGCAGCAATCTGACCCGTTCCGTACGAGGATACGCGCCCAGATTAATGGCGGTGCGAAGATCCCCTTTGGGGTTAATTCTCAAGGTTACCTCCTCAGAGTTGCTCGTTCTACCCCGCAGATTGTGGTTCCTCACTCCTTACAAACAAGGGTATTGCATCTCTCGCATCACTCGCGGATGGCTTCCCATTCGAGTGCTAAGCGGTTACACACGACACTGCGTCGGGATATCTACTCGCACGCGTTAGCGTTGGACTGCTACACCATCGTGAAGGCGTGTACACATTGTGCTCGCAAGCCAGTTAAACAGCGTCGCCATGCGAAGAAACTAACACTTTTCCCCGCAAGGGCGCCGTTGGAGTTTATTGCCATCGATATACTCGGTGAGTTCTTGCGTACTTCTCGAGGAAATCTGTTCTTACTCGTTACTACGGATAGATTCAGTAAGCTAGTCCGGATAGTTCCGTTGAAGTCGATTACAGCACGCAGTGTTGCGGAGGCATTCGTTCGCCATTGGGTTATGGTCTACGGTCCCCCGGTCAATCTCCTTTCGGGTAATGGTCCGCAGTTTACTGCGCGTTTCTTCCAGGATGTCTGTCGGATACTCGACGTGAAGAATCTCTTCACGACGACGTATCATATCCAATGCAATGGGCAAGTCGAACTGTGTAACCGGACAATGCTCTCCGCGTTGCGGGCTTATACTGTTGAACACCCGAAAACTTGGGATCTCTACACGGATACCGTGACGTATGCGTATAATACGCAAGCTCACAGAGTAACTGGTTTATCGCTCTTTGAGCTCGTGCTCTCACGGACACCACCGCCAGTTGCGGTTGAACCATCAGCAAAGCTGGATACGTCACCGTCAATACGGGATCACTACTTGCAATGGAAGCAGTGGCTATCCGCAATGGTACCTGTCGCCTG
The DNA here is from genome assembly GCA_022539475.1 of Gracilaria domingensis. Lineage (NCBI taxonomy): Eukaryota > Rhodophyta > Florideophyceae > Gracilariales > Gracilariaceae > Gracilaria > Gracilaria domingensis. The sequence goes on from VCMS01000073.1 coordinate 36,187, forward strand.
GTCGTCAATGGCGAGAGCACAACACGCCTACAGGCGGAACTTTGATGCCCGGGTACGGAGACCACTACCGCCACTGAAAGTGGGAAACCTCGCCTTTGTCAGGAAGGAGTACTACAACCTTGAAAAGGAGAGGCGCCACAAGCTTTCAACCATCGCTGATGGTCCATACCGCGTTATTAGCGTGAATACAGACACAATCGTACTGGAAGTTAGCGACGCTCATGAGCGTTTCTCCCGCGATCGCGTTGTGCAGGGCCCAACCGTGCACACGGAAGTAGTTTCGGATTCACAGCAAGAAGCTGGACAGACACAGAACCGAGAAATCTCGTCGCAGAACACTAAACCTACTGTGGGGCTTCGCCACCCTGCAAGGGGTCTCGCAGAGGTACCGATTATATCGTCGCAAGCCGAGATATCGGAACATACACCGCTGGTGAAATCGCGTTTCACAGCGTCTATTACACCGTCAACAGACGTGATGACCGCTCCCCGTAACGCTCCACCTAAGGAGGGGGAGGAGGATTGACGCGTCGTCGCGGAGAGTGAGTTACCGGTGTCGCTACCGTCGCAGCACCGTGATTCACGGGAAGATAATGAAGAGGAGGCGGAGTCGCCTCAGAACACCGTCGAAGACGTAGTTGCTACGGACACCGCTGTCAGTGGGAAGGATCACCCGCTATCGCGTGTTGAGGCCGCGAAGGACGCGCTGCAGTCGGCCGCTGTCCCGCAGAACTCCGCGGAGGATGCCCAACCTTTTACGAAGGATCGCGACCTCTCTGAAGGATACCGCACGCAACGAACGCACTCGAGGTTGTCCCAGGATACTGGTATCGCTCACCCGCTTGGGGAATTGTCGCCAGAACACGCGCCCATCGCCTCGTCGGCGCAGGACGCGGAGCATGCTCTCGTTCGCGACGTTACCACGGCAAGGCCGAAAGTTGATCAAGAACACTCGACTTCTCGGCAGAGTGAGGCTACAGCGAAGCTGGGTACTGTATCACGGAGTATTCCGGACGCGCAGTCGCCGCAAACCGTCGCTGACGACCGCCATATACCGCCTTCACGGGCGCGCGCTAAGGAAGTCACGGCAGATCCCGGTACCTTAGACACTGCAGAGCAGAAAGAAGAGAAGACGCTCGCTGAAGCGAAGATCACACACCCCGGTTCGGGTAATGGTAGTGCACCGTTGCAACCAGCCGTGGGGAAGTCGCAAGTCGCACGTCATGACGTTTCGATAAGTCATGACGGCGCACCGCTCGTTGGAGATACGGATTACAGCCCTGATTTAGGGAAAACGCACACTGCAGCTGCAGGAGCGCTTGCGCACCACAAATCTTGGGGCGCGCAGCGCGCGCCACACAGTGGGCCAATCACAGCTCGTGGCAGTGCCACCACCGCGAACCGTCGCGTGTCGTCACGTGAACCGGCACGTGCCGTGGTGAACAATCCGCCTCCGCGTCCGCCTTCACCGTCAAGACGGCAACTACCGCGTGAAATAGCCGTTCGCGGACCCACCGAAACGGCGAAGCTGCTTGAAGAAGCCCGGAAACGGGAAGTGAACACTCAACAGAGGACACGTTCACCGCCGAAGGCGTCAGTCGAGACTCACAGCACCGCTGATGACGAAGTTACGGCACCGCCGCAGCGCGCTGACGACCCTTCGCAGGAAGAGCTCGAGCGGGGCGTATACTCGAAAGAGTTCGTCGTAGACCACATCGTGGGACACAGTTGGAACCCGAAGGGGTATGCTCAGTACCAGGTACGCTGGGACGGCTATCCGCCGTCGCGGGATTCGGACGAACCCGTGGAGCACCTACCCCGATCGAAGATCGTGCAGTACCATCGTCGAACTAACACGGCGTTGCCGGCTAACCTACATCAAGCGATGGTCGGATAACACACGTCGTTGGAGACGGAGGCTTATCGCGTACCGCGCACGAACGGTCCTACGAACGACAACACTCAATCGAGGAACACTGCGACAACCTCCAGAGGAGTACTGTACCGCTACTCGCGTGGTGAGGAGACACTCTATGGAGAGGACAGTTGAAGTTCGAACAGTCATGCTCTCAGGAAGAGGAGACGATAGATACACTCGAAAGAGGAAGAAGACTCTATGAAGAGGAAATGAAGCTCAGAAGAGAAAGAAGAACTCTATGAAGAGGAAATGGAAACTCGTAAGAGGAGGATTACCCCGAAAGGGAGAAGTTATGAAGTATGTACCTTGAGAAAGGAAAGAAGCCTTGAAGTTAAGAGAAGTCACAGTTTTACTGGTTATCGTAACTATGTTGCGGCTCGCTACTCGAGCCCGCAACTGCCTAGCTAATGGGTATTACCCAGGGGGGACTCCATGGAGGAGAAGTTGCACGAGTTACTCGGAACCAGGCTGATTGTTCGCGCTCGCGAGCTGCGCGAGGAGAGCATCGCGCATTTGCGAAACGTCCCCCGACGCCGCGTCGGAAGCACCAGCCTCGCTGAGGAACTGAGCAATCACGGCAGCCCGTACTTCATCAGAGATACCCGCGTTCGCGGCTTCGTTCGGCGCAGCCGACGCCGCCATCGCAGAATGGGCAGCACTCTCCTCTGGAGTCGAGACAACCACTGGTGTGGGTACAGGAACCGCTTGAGGCGCAGAAGGAACATTCACCGGGCTCGACAAGGCCGCGTTAGCACCCGCTTGGGGACCTGGCACTGCTGAAGCAGGCACTGTCCCCTCCACCGGAGCTGCCGCGAAGTCGTCGTCGCCGTACTCGTCACCGTCATTGGGAGCGTCGTCAACCATGACGTTCTGGTCCCCAACAGGGTGGAAGAACTCATCAGTTATGATGAAGCCCGTAGGGTGCCCCGGAGGGATGACTCGCTCGGCGTTCCGAAGGAGCTCCGCCTCGGCGTTGGTAATCGGCACCCGTGTCCAGGGGTCGTAATAGATGTAATCACCCGACAGTGGGGACCGGCGACCCGGAGACCGATCAATAGCGGAATCGCCTTCGTCCCGCGCGCTCTGCGAAAGAGGAACCTGACTCCAGTCGACGCCATCGACCACTCGCAAGAGGCACATGACTTCCGAGAAGTTTCCATTACCGCCAAGCGGGATGGTGAGATCCAAGGCTCGGATGAGTTGCCGCAAGCGCGGGGGAATGAACCACAGTCGATACTGGTCATATACCTCGTTGAGGAGATACACCGCTGTTCGCGCCGCCCACTCCGCGAGGACAACGCTCCACCATCCCGTAAACGGGTTTATCAGGAGCCTACTACCCACATACGTGAGACAGGGGGGGAGTTCCACGTAGCAGCCACGGCAGACCTCCACAGACGCCCACACAAAGGGGAGAGGAACATATCTCCCACGCATGTGGTGCGGACGAATCCGGTTTGACTCCGTGTTTTGATACGGGATAAGGTAACCCCTTCGGGAGCGGGCACATCGTTCGGGACGGATCATTGTTTGAAGGTAGTTGGACCGCGGCACGCGTGGGAGATATCGAAATTCTGCACGCAGGAGCGGACGGGTCCAGCACAGGAGATCTTGGTGAACGGGGACGTTCTGGTAACGCTCCACCACACCGGCGAGCCGGGCCAGATTCTCTCCATATTGGATTTCGCCGAGTGTTCGGAAGAAGGCCACGTCGAAACGGAAGTTCGCCGGAATCGGGCGCTCTGAGTACGTGCGAAACATTCGCATGTGCGCTACGCGAACCATGGCCACCCGGGCGGAGTTGTGCGACTGACCACGATGGTGGACGAGCGCGTTGGTAGGCACGGTAATCCGGTTATGCCAGTCGAACGTCACCGTCATCCAGACGTGCACGCCTCCTGGGAGGTGACCACTGCCATCGGCATACGCCTCGACGAAGGAACGATTGGTCACGCCTTGCGGATGAAACCACGGAGCCCGTAAGAACGGTGTGGGATTGCTGCGAGGGTCGACGTTGTCGAGTTCGTCATACGACGCCCACGCGCCCGCATGCGGGTTGACTACCGGTTGGACCGGGACAGCAGGAGCGATCCAGTTCCACTGCGGTACAGACGCCGGGGGCGGAAGTTCACCACCCGTTTGGAGAAGAGGCGCCGTGTGAAATCCCGGATTAACCGGTTGCGGAAACGGAACGCCAGCGGAAGACGGCTGTGAGAGAGGCACTCCAGAGGAGAAAGGGTGTGAAGGCCCAGCGAAACCACCAACGTATTGGTTCTGAGACCCGCCAGGCGGTTGGTTGCTACCCTGATTCGGGTTCGGCATCGCAGGAAGCGCGCGAGGAAGAGACGAAAGCGCTGGAAGCGAGAGAGAAGGGAGAGCGCGCCGAGGTATCGGAGGAGACACTACCGCAGTACGCGTGGAGAGGGGTTGACCGGAGTCGCCGTTAGAAGAGACCAGGGAGGCCGGATTGGAGACCGTCATGCCAACGTGCTTAAATACACTCCAGAGGAGGAAAGCGAAACCGCTCGCGGGGTCGTCTCGCACCTTAAGGAGGGGGAAATGTAGTGCAACGCGATTGCGGGACTCCTTCGCTGATGCGATTCATAACATGCACGGCGATGCCGGGAGGTGGTGGCACACAGTATGAGTAACTGGTGAGATCAGCCCATTCTTGGGTATACTTAATATTAGAATTAGTGTTATGAGGTGCACGGCCTAGCCGGTGAGTCACACACGTGTGGGAGGTTTGCACCCATTCATTGGGGTATTTGAAGTAGGTATTTCTAGCATATCTGCTGTACCGCACTGACAGTGGGCCAACCTACTGCAGTACTTAGTAGGTTGAGCCGCACCCATTGCTGGGGAAGTAAACGAACCCAACCGAGTGTTCGGCTCTAACTTACCACCCCCCGGTGTGTGATAGCCTCCTTGCGGAGAGTCGCCACCGTGTGTCGGGTACGGTATCCGCCTCGCGGCATCATCAACACCATTACCGGTTTAGCGTGTTTACTTTGTGTGTGTTTTCTTTATTTCTGTCGCTGTTATACAGGTAGCACTACTTGGTGTACCGGTGCATACCGTTCGTGGCTCGACACACTCGCGTGGGTTATTACCGCTCTCGCGTGTGATCGCCACACTCGTGGGTACCGCGTGCTACGCACGTGACGCTACTGCCGACTTGTGTTGTGTGTTCTCTACCGCTGGACGCCTCTTCTTCGCAGCTTCGCTCCCTCCATTACTTGGGAACGGTCGACCCCGGTCTTACACCCAGCATTGCGGTGTCGTACCTGTGGAAGCGCTCTACTGCTGGGCTCGCCTCCTGAGAGAGGGTCTGAACTGCCTTTGCGTGTCTTTCCCCATCGCTGGGTTTTGCAAAACAGTAATAGGCCACGCCAGTATGTCGAGCCACGAATGGTATGGACCGGTACACCAAGTAGTGCTACCTGTATAACAAGGACAGAAATAAAGAAAACACACAAAAAGTAAACACGCGAAAGCGGTAGTGGTGTTAATGGTGTCACGAGGCGAATGATAAACCCTGCACAAGGTGTCGACTCTCCAGGAGGAGGATACCAGTCACCAAGGGTGAAATATTAGAGCCGAACACTCGGTTGTTCTGTTTACTTTCCCAGCAATGGGTGCAGCTAAACCTAATACGTACTGTAGTAGGTTGGCCTACTGTCAGTGCGGTATCGCAGCTATGCTTCAAATATCTTTATCAAATACCCCAATGAATGGGTGCAAACCCCCCACACGTGTGTGACTCACCAGCTAGGCCGTGACCCTCATAACACTAATTATAATATTAAGTATACCCAAAAATGGGCTGATCTCACCAGTTATTCATACTGTGGGCCACCATTTCCCGGTATAGCCGTGCGTATTATGAATCGCATCTGCGAAGGAGTCCCGCAATCGCGTTGCACTACACTATCGTCAGCCGGTTACGTAGCTTAATACTCTCAAGGTTATAAAATCATGTGGTATCGGTGTACCTATTTTCTCCGTACCTTTGTAGGACATCTGTTGTTGATGTTAAGAGGTACAAGTCATACTGAGAAGCTCAGACTAGAAAAACACGTGCTTGTTCGCAGCAAATAGTGTTGCTGTAGTTATGGAGCTCGATTTATCCCGCTTCAAGGTTATAGTCTCGCTTTATACACAGTGGTGGGAAGGATGTTAATGTGGTGTGCCGGTAGTAGTTTTTTTTGTTGTGCCTTGTTTTCCGTCGAACTTTGTTGCGAGACAATCTTTTGTATTGGTTTGGATTTGTGATTGACACTACCAGCTCATATGAAAGCTTACCACTACGCCTACGGCTTGCAGTAAAATTTTTTTACGTATATCTAGCAGTCTTTTTGCTCTTATAAATGGGTTAGAGTGGCACAGAAGACTCTATCACTGTGGTACCTTTTTTTTGAATACATCCGCTTCTGGATAGTGTGATGGGTTTATCTTCTTCCTAGTTTGCCTTACAAATTTCAACCTATAGTTTTTAAGTTAAAGGACTGTTACCTAAACAAGAATGTAGAAAATTGAAAAAAACCTCGAACTGCCATCGATGCCATGAGACTGTACATTGGCTTTACGATGCATTTAAATGTTTGTATTACGCTTTAGACCAAAATGTAGATCGTAATGCACGGCCTCTAAAAGCACTCAAACCGTCAGCCAATATCTGTATCCTTCTTGATGAAGGTATTTGAAATGTGATTTTATACTTGCTTAAGTACTATATTTATATTGGAATTGACATTATTATGGAATTTATTATTTTTATGAATTACGATACACATGCAATACAAAGATTGAAATTATACTATTTATAAGATTTATAAAAAAGAAATGTGAGAAATATTTGGTTTAAGCCAAAGGAGGTAAGTATGAAATATTATTAAAAATATTAGGATAACCAAGCTTTATCTAGCAATTTTGTTCTAATCAACGGCGATCTTTGTTTTTGGGAGAGAAGACATAGAGCGTGCAACTGTTATAAGGCTCTGCGGCACAGTACAGTTGCAACTGTACGCGTTGAGTTCCACTTATCAGGACAAAGCTGCTCCAGGGGCGGAAGTGGAGGGCGAAGAAGCGAGGAGGGCAGCGGCTGGCCAAAGACACGAACAACTGCAGCGGTGGTTGGAGAAGCGAGAACGGCAGCGTCTGGCCAAAGACACGAACAACAGCAGCGGCTGGTGTTCAGACGACGGCGGAGCAAAGGCGGTGGAGTGCGCGAATGCTTAGGCTATAGGTGCAGGCGCCGCTGGCGCTGTAAAGATCTGCCTCCCACGCACTGCCGTTCCGATAAATCTTCTTCTGCGTACCTCGAAATTCCATTCTCTATATATATTTAATTATTATGATTAGACTATTACATGGCCAATTACGTGGCTACCAAATTATTATGCGGTCTTCTCCGCCTTTTTATTAGTAGTGTAAAAGGGATAGAACTTGCTGTGGTCTACCAGTAGAGTTTATCCAAGCCCAATTACAACCACCATCTTTATAAAGGAGCGCATTAGCTGAATGATTCGATGTGTTCTGCTCTTGCCAGTTCAACTGCAGATAAACCTTCCCCAATTAGTCCAGTTAACTCAAAATGAGGGGAAAGTCAACGTAGTGAACACATTTCGGTTCGCGAAAAGCTGTTGACTACTTGCTCTACATAAAATTTAAAAGAACAAGAAAAGAAGCTGAAGATATTCTCTCTTCACAATCGTGCCAGGCTTATCATGTGGTTCAAGCCGTGGGAAAGGTCAAGTTCTGGGACCCCGATGTCCTCTAGCGACCGAAACAGCACTGCTATATCATCGACAGATATCTCGGCACACGAAGCTGGTGACCATTGTGGTTTCTTACTTTTCGATATTAATGCAGCATGGACACCCCTTATGAAGTCTTCTCGTCTAGTTAAACGAATTGACAACCTAAATTCCATTTTAATGCATCCATCCAGTTCCATGCGTGATCCTCGTTTCAGGGATTCGAATGATATTTTTAGCGACATTGGGCTTTGCCTTTGTATTGCCTGTAGGCAATTCGTGGCAAAGGTTCCATGCCTGCTACCGGCCTCTAAACTGGTCTCCCTGAGTTTATGGACGATATCTTCGACAGAAGGAAGACCAAACAATTCTTCAACTGTTGAGAAGAGCCATGCGTTTTCTATCGATGGTACCTCAGTTTTACAAAATCTTCCCAAAAGCGATTCAATGTCGTCCTTGGAACGAATACGCGTTTCATGAAATGATTCAAGAAGCGAGAAGATCGACTTCTGAGGCACATAATGAGTAGCGATTCCGGCATGCAGAACCTGCTTTCCCCTTAATTGTGCTCCTGTGAGAGTGATGTATAAGCCTAAGCCAGGGATTAACCGTGAAAGAAAGTGTGAAGCTCCAACGTCAGGATGAAACCCAATCGCAGCCTCGGGCATGGCGAAAACTGTGTTCTCTGTCGCGACGCGGAATCGCCCGTGGACAGATAATCCAAGGCCACCGCCCATGACAATGCCGTCGAGAATCGAAACAATATCCGGTGTTTGGATACATCCAAGCAACGAATTAAGGCGATATTCGCTCTTGAAAAACTCTGCGATAAGATCATATTCGCGCTTTTCCGCAAGTACACATAATCTACGAATATCACCTCCCACACAGAAAGCACGACTTGGGCTTGTAGATTTGAGAATGACGCATCGCGTCTCGGAAAGACGCAGTTGATGGATTCGAGCGTATAAAGTCTCACACATGGCCGCATTCAATGCATGAAGAGCTTCTGGACGATTCACACACAGGGTCGTAACACTCTTGTTGTGAAGCGGGGATTGTTCCAGTATTGACGAGTAGACAGAAGGACTTATCAGCTGACCACATCTTGTCAGAGCATGGGTGACGATTATTTCTGCCTCCATTTCCTCTATGAGAATTTCGGAACCGATAGGGACATCCGAACCTTGGAAGAGGATGATTGCACTGCACGAGTAATCCCCTAGGGGACGGCTATGAATACCCTTGGCGCTGAGATCTATGTGTCAAAAATTATTCAGATTCGTTTGCTACTGTTTAGCAGTACGACGGTACCCTTGGTATGTTGTGTTGAGGGCGCATTTTGGCTTCGACAATCTCACCTGTGTAACCAATTGGCGAGAACCGGGTCTGCTGAGTTTACCACTTTGTCTTCGGCTCCGCGAGAGCGAGGACGACAAACTTTTAATTGGGGATCTGCTTGGAAGAGGAACTCGCTGTTTCTTTTACCATGATGGGTGAGCTACAAAGTATGTTGCGCAATGCAAAGGCCGCGAAAAAGTAAGAAGATCCTTTGTGCTGGCGCCATTGGAGAAAAGGGTACCCTTGGTACCCTTGGTACCCTTGGGACATCATCTGACCTTCAAGGGAAGAAGAAAAAAGATTTACAAATCTGTCTCAGAGCGTTGCGGGATTCTTGTCTCTGGGGTGAGCTTTCCCAATTAAAATATGATTCAAGGTATTCGTGCCAGCATTAATATGGAGCACATGGTGTCGTCGCGTTGTTTCCGACATCGCCGAAGGGTGCTAGATGCAGGCGAATCCAGCACTCGATTGTTCTGAGTGGCAATACTTAGCTGCCCTTAGACGAGCGGCTAAACTCAGCCAAGTATTCCACAAAGTTACAATACCAGACGGGAAGTACATGTACAGCGGTCGAGTTTTAGATCAGCACTTCGCCAAACCAAGGTTGTACGATATGTGACGGAGTGTGGTCATGAGACACACTAACGTGTTTCAGGAACCAGTTTTTTGCGCCGTTGGCGGAGCATATGTAGAAACATGAATGGGCCAAAGTACATGTACATCACTAGAACCATTCGATTCCAAATTCCGAAGTCAAATGCAAAGTTGAAGCTGTTTGGTAAGGAGATACAATAAAGTCTGTGTGTGTCGATGTAAGAGAGCGTCAGGTAGTATATAAACCATTCAGCGGCAATACCCAATGGGTATAGAACGAGAAAAAGAGAATATCTCATCCAGAGCAATGCATGAGGAACACTGCGGACAATGGTAGAAATATAGAACGCGTATCGCACCAGATCAGCTGGAATCCAAGAAACCAGAAGAAGAATCGTAACAATACCATCTTGAATATGATCGACTCTGTCTACCACAAAGAAAAGCACAACAAAGCGACCAAGACATTGGATAAACGCCGTAGGAACCGTCCCGCCAAGACCCATAATTGCATGAATTACTTCCACCCAGGCCAAAGACTGCGCAGTCATCGCGAATGGTGCAGCAGCTTCATACATACGATAATAACGTTCTGTCGTCTTTGCTGAAAGAATGAGCCGAGCACCCGTGACTATCCATAGGCTGAACTGTACAAAATTGTAGGCCAGCAAGTACGAACGCTTCCATGACATGTGAGAACAAGGCCAATGCTGTCGATAGGAGCACGGGAGAATATCTCCCCCAAAACTTCAAGCGCAAGAGCGAGAAAGAAATGGGCATTAATTAATGCAGGGATGGATCCTTGTTACTCTGGTATTGACGAGACAGGACGTGCTCAAATGTGGTCAATGTCGAAGCAGCAGATGAACCAGTAGGCGTCTCAAACGTCAAATCGGGTTGGAACGTACGAAGTTGAAGCGTCTATGATTCTGAATGGTGTCAACTTCGCGAATGCATGAAGGAGTTCTTGTACCCTTGGTATGTGCAGAGCACCTCAACTGTTCGTTGCATGCAGGGTCAGACTTCAGAGCTTTTGAGCACATATAATGTTCTGCCACAGTATCGTACAGTGCAGCAGAGCTAGCCTTCGACCGTCGTACCCTTGTACTGTATCATGATCTCAGCATCCTGGGTTGACTCACAGCAATGCATGTTTTGCAGCAAAAGGGTAGAGCTCATCTCGTCCGGAGGACGCTCTCAGGCGGTCACGGAGTACCAACGGTATCATCATATGTTCTGGGGTCTCTCCGCACTCTGGAGAGTGAGATCTAGGAGCTCTGGCGTCTGCATACCCTGAAGATCTTTGCATGATTTCGTTCGAGGTGAGGTCACCTATTGCTTAATATGGTATTTTGCCCTACATTTATCTGCCCAACACTGCCTCTACGACGCGCAAGACCTGTGCGATTGACCGTGCGTGCGATAAGCAAAAGAGTATCTGATATTCGGCATTATCCCGAAGGAACGGACAAGGAAGCAGCGAGAAAGATCCGTGCCGATGAAAAGCGAAAAGCCCGTCGAGAGGCTTTGAGACAGCGGGATATTCCAAAGGGATACCTTGGACGCCCAGGAGCGGGAATTCATCCATATGGTTCAGTGGAGCGTGGGGATGCGCAACGTGAAGCGAGAGCAAAGTATATTGCCGGTAAACCAGGAACGAGTGAGGCTCTTTTCCGATACACTAGTTTCCTTTCCGGCGGAGAGTGTGACATGATAATTGATCGATTGCGGGCTCAGTGGCTTGAAAGAGTTGAATATGAAGTTCTGGGTAAGGCGGTGAGACTTAATCAGGATATGAGATTCTTGTACAACAAGCTTATTGACGAGATAAAGCTCTGTGACGAAATGTACTACGCGGACGACCCAAAACCGCGCATACCTGACCAAGAGTACGATGAACTTGTTCTTCATCTTCTTGAGCTCGAGAGATGCTTTCCAGAACTCATTCGAGACGATTCACCAAGTCAAACAGTCGGTCATGGAGCAGCCGCCCGCGCAACGAAACTTGCTCTCGAAAACGAAGTGGCCGAAGGCGACTATGTTGACGCTCAAGACTCTTTTGTTGCAACCGTGCCAGTGACTGTGAAGCGGTTCGCACAGTGCAGACATAATGCCCTAATGCTGTCTTTGGACAACGCTTATACCCATGCGGACCTGACCGCCTTTGTCAATCGATCGTTCGCGGTTCAATCTGAGGTATTTGCGGAGCTCAAGATTGACGGCGTTGCACTATCGCTCGAATACCATAATCGGGAGCTCTGTCTAGCATTGACAAGGGGGACCGGCAGACTTGGTGATGATATAACTGAGAATGTCAAAGAATCTCTTGTAGGAAGGGGAGTTGTAAATAACATTCCAGACTCTACCGCCCCTGACTTCCTAATTGTCCGTGGCGAGGTGTATATAACAAAAGAAGACTTCCGTGAAGTGAATAACTGTCTTGAAAGACCATACAGCAATCCACGAAACGCGGCCGCTGGTGCCCTAAAGCACAAGAATCCCCACGAGGGAAAGGAAAGGCGGCTTCGATTTATTGCTTATGAGTGCTTGACAGGAAACCATGACGACGAAAGAGCAGAAAGAGATGATCAAGTCACTGCGGTGCTGCACGAAATACAAAACACCTTTGCTAGTCACTCTGAGACATTGTCCAGCTCTCAGGGTGGGGGTTTGGTAAAATGCCCAGGTGGGAAATTTGTACCGACTTAGGTGAGGCGGAAGCATTTGCGATTCGAATTGAAGAAGAAAGACCACAGTTGCCCATGGAAGTCGACGGTATCGTCTACAAGTTCAACGACTCGCGAGCCCGCGAAATGGCTGGTCATACCGCTCGCGCACCTAGGGGGGCAATCGCATATAAATTTGCTGCTCAGTCCAGAGTCACAAGGCTTAACGATGTGGTAATGCAAGTTTCGCGTGGAGGACTTATAACTCCAGTTGCCATTCTTGAACCTGTTAGAATTGCAGGTGCGCTAATGTCCAGAGCGACTCTTCATAATTTCGACGAAGTGAAGAGATTGGGAGTCGCAGTCGGGGATATGGTTCGAATAGAAAGAGGCGGGGACGTCATCCCAAAAGTGCTCCAAGTTGAAAAACGGCTTGACGATCCTGGCCGTAAGGAAGTAGTAGCTCCTTCCCGATGCCCGTCATGTGGATCTGAACTTAAACATGCTCGAGCACCGAGGACGGGGGCTACACTCATCGGATGCACAAACGATGACAACTGTACATCGCAGGCTTTTGGGAGGCTGATCTATTTCTGCAGTCGAGACGCAATGGATATTAGAGGCCTCGGCAAGAAGACCGCTGAGAAGCTAGTGGAGTCTGGGGTCGTTGTCTTCTTGGCGGACTTGTTCAGACTGACCCTCGACGACCTTCTTAACCTTGAAGGTTTTGCCATGAAGAGTGCTTTACAGTTGTACGAGAACATCCAAGAGGCGTCGTCGTCCAGAAGCTTTGAAAGACTCATCCTGGGGCTAGGATTTCCTGGTGTAGGCCGTACGGGTGCGAGGGGTCTAGCCTTGAAGATAGAGTCTCTTTCGAATTTGATTGATGTAGCTAGAAGTGAGAACGCTGCCGAAACGCTTATGACAGTCGCGAACTTTGCCGAGAAAACGGTTGAAGGTCTTCTAGAACATCTAAGAAAGCAAAGAACACTGGATGAACTCGATGCCATGAAGGCGTTGGTAAGCCCATGTCGTATCGTTGACGAAGATGAAAAACCCGTCGAAAGTACAAAGAATGCAACAGTTGCCGACCGTAATTTCGTCTTCACGGGAAAATTTGTTACTGTCAACCGTCCCGAGGCGATGAAGTGGATTCGAAGGTCTGGAGGATTCGTAAAGAGTTCCGTAACACACAAGACGGACTACGTCATTTACGGATTAGAACCAGGCCAGAAGCTCTTCCAGGCGCAGAGAAGAAAGGTTCAGATTATTCCAGAAGAAGAGTTCTTCTCTGTGTTTCAAGTGAGTCCTGCAGAGCAAAAAGGGCTTTCGACAGAAAAGCGGGATAAGCAGAAGAATCTTGAATAAGTTGTACATGATCTTAGCTGGTACGTGACGATTAATTACTGGACGGCTCTGTAAATCATGGTGACAGGCCGTCGCCATCGCTGGCAGCAGCAAGAGTTAGTAGTTTAGTTCACACTTCCCCGTTCCTTCGAAGCCCTCTGGAATAGCCATGGAAGCATTCCGAAATTTCTCGATGTTGGTACAAGGGTTCGTCGTTTGCTCTGACGTTAGGGAACTTATTATGCCGCTCTTTGTGTGCTACCATAAATCCTGCCGTTACCTGGACCGTAGCACCATTCGCAGTAGATAGCACACTCTTCACTTGCACGTTCACCTGCTTCAACGATATGTCAAAGATGATAGCGTTCACGGACTGATGTACTATGGTCCCATGAAGAATTGCAGGATTGGAGACTGTGATAGAATCCACCGAGACCACGTGCAGCTTCTCGTCAGCAACTTCAAAAGCCCTTCCAACGCAAAGTAACGCAATTCGGAACATTGAACTCAAAATTTGCCCACAGTCCGCATGGGTTTCATAACTTCCGTCAATATCTGTGGCCAGTTGTAGTTCGGTAGAACGATCTAGATACTGCTGCGGTGTATATTGCCTTTTCCTTTCTCGCCTGCTAAAATCGAAATCAATGGTAGCTGCCTTCTCTAAACACTTCGAGGTAGATCCAATTAGCTTTTGAGTTTGCTTGGTGGAGGTCTTCATAGGTGCTTGCTTGTTCCTTGAAATGAGCAGAACTACAATTGGACCAAAGGAACGTCCACGTTTTCGACCACCAGTTGGTTCAACTTCTCGAACATCGATAAGTACGTATATGCATTTGTCTTTCACATACGACGGTTTCCCCTTAAGCTTCAACATCACATTCTTCTCCACGATCTTCGAAGTGGAGATACCAGTAATTCCGGCCACCACGCATTCGCATTGTGTGTGAAGACGAGCTGCTTCACCTCCCAGCAAACAAACCGCATCCAGTAGACCTTCAAATCCAAGCGAGTCAAAATCCAGTAACATCCCATCTTTCAAATCCAAACCCCTGTAGCGCGAGAGTAGTGATTCGCTCGACTCCTTGGAAGTCTTAGATAACAGAGTTTCATCGATAGAATCAATAAAAGTATCGGATTGTACGATATCACCACAAGAACTATGAGACTCGGTCTTCTTCTCAGCTTCTGATAGCTTATGATTCTCTGGTGGATCCTCACTGCCAATCTTAAAGCACTCGCTCTCAATTTTTGGTTGATGACCCGAAAAAGACTCTACTTGTGAGTCGAGAGTAGTGCTGTGCAAGTTTTTCTCTAGTCGGGCCCGAACATGCTCATCAGCGCGTGACGCAGTGAGGAGAGAGGGTTTGGCCTCTTCACTGTATCGTAAGAAAGCGTCCGAGGGAGCAAAGTCGTTCATCCGTGGTCCTGCGCAGAAAACCTTTTCGGAGAAGATGTCACGTTTCGGCATCCACTTCATACTGTTGATTACCTCTGCTCTCTTGCTGGTACTCCAGGCGAAGTCATCACCTTCATTAAAGGAAAGATCGCGGTGCTCATCTTCGTTGAATCTCGTTTTGACGACGGATTCACGCTGTGCATCGACTGTTCCGGTCGATCTATGCACCTCAATGGCCGTAGGAAGTGCCGTAGACAAACGCTCTCGAACCTTATCGGCATTAGTGTTCAATCCTTCCTCCTGACTTCGGTCGCCAGGCTTGTGATTTGTCTTCAGAGAACTCGACTCGTTTGATAGACGTGAACAATCTTCAACGATAATCCCTTCAAAAGTTTCCCGAACACTGTGAGTTGCAGCCCCTCGTGCTGAACATTCTGCCTCATAAGCATCCCCTGTCGTCGTATTTTGATCGTCCACATCATCAAAGCTCAACATAAAACTGCCGTTTATATCTGCCAAGGTGTCCCAAACGGAGATCTCCACACACTCTACTCCTGCTCTTCGTTGTAGCTCAGCTATTAGAGCTTCGCTGTTCGACGGGAATCGAAAATCATTTCCAACATGTGTCGTCGAAACAGTATTGCCCTCTTCATCGAGAAAACGAAGCAGAACCGGTACTCTATTCTTTTCGTGGAGAGGTTTGGACTTGATCCATCTTCGCCTTTTAGCATAAGTACCATTACTGTCTTGCCCTCTGTAGCCTTCCCCGAGAACATCTTTAACGATGTTCCGAAGAACTTCTAAACTTTCAGACTTCGATCGCGTCGGAGTATATCTCGCTGTGACGACCACGACGCGAACGTCCTCAATCCGCTGAACGTCGTCAACAACGACTTGGGCTGTACCAGAAGACTCCGTGTCTATTTTGCCCCATACAATTACCCTTGCATCCTCTTGCACCACATACTGTGCATCAGCTTCCTCGCTCTGATATTCAAGCCCATCATAGGAGCGCCGCAGTGTCTGCTCAACCACTTCGTACTGGCCTGGAAAGACAACGGCACCAACACGACTAGTTGAATCTTCTATCATCCATCTCGCCATTTTCCTTCCTTTCGCAGTAGTCACCTTTTTCAACTCTGTTACGCAGGACAGAATCATAACATCAGCGTCGTTTGGAAGCGCAGATGCCACCGTCTCCAAAATCTCCGATCCCTCCAGCTCAGAAGTTGCGTCAGCCCCTTCTCCGACGATGAGATCGACTCGTGTACATCCAAGAAACTTCGCAACCTCTTGCAAGTTTTCAAGTGGATGACCTGAGGCGTAAAATCCTATGGATGACTTCTCCCCAGAGAGTCGTTCAAGATCGGTAAAGTCTGGTTCGTCCTCACTAGCTCGGGCCAACTCAATCTCCGACTCCTCCCATGAGGTTCTTTCCAGCTCGGATAGCTCTTCCATATCCTTCGATGGTGCGTTCTTATTCTCCCAGCGTTTCCTCTTGTCACGAAGTTTCCGACGCAAACTTAACATATTATCGAACTTGTCGAGCAGAATCCTTCGAATCCTTCGATTCGGATGAAGCTCATCAAAGGCCCCGGCTTGAATGAGAGCAGCAATTGCTCTCTTGTTGAGGACTCGCAGATCAACACGGTTGATTAAATCCACAATGCTCCTGTATGGCCCACGTAGATTTCGTTCATCAATAAGAGCCTGGCTTACTGACGAACCTACTGTTTTCACGGCTTCAAAACCGAAGCGTACGACACTCGCACCACGCTGGCGATGAACAGTGAAGCCAAGCCCTGAGCTGTTAACAGATGGTGGAAGAATGCAAACGCCAAGCATTCTTGCATCTGCTAAATAGCGTACTAGCTTCTCGGACTGCTGCATATTGGATGTCAAGATGGCAGCGGAATACTCAACTGGATAGTTGGCCTTTAGAAAGGCTGTTTGATACGTCAAGTACGCATATGCAGTAGAGTGGGATTTGTTAAAGCAGTATTCTGCAAACTTCACCATCATATCGAACAACTTCTCAGATACACCATTCGATATTCCTCGTTCTTCTGCGCCTTTTACAAATCTCGGGCGCTCTTTCTCCATATCCTTCAACTTCTTCTTTCCCATTGCTCTACGAAGAATGTCCGCCTGTCCTAAACTGTAGCCCGCAAGATCTCGAGCTATACGCATGATTTGTTCCTGATAGACCATGATACCATAAGTCTCCTTCAGTATGGGTTCAAGAAGTGGATGGTCATATTCTATAGGATCCAAACCATGCTTTCGACGAATAAACTTCGGAATCAAACCAGCATCTAGCGGCCCAGGTCGGTATAGAGCAAGAATCGAAGATATGTCTTCTAACGAGGTGGGTCGAAGCTCCCGAACGATGTTCCGCATACCTGAAGATGCGTCCAATTGGAAGATGCCGTCCAACTCTCCTTCGGAGAGTAATTTGTATGTCTTTTCGTCGTCAAGAGGAAGCGCGTCAACAGAAAACTCAAGATTCTCATCATTCCCTTGCTCGTGTCTCCCTTGCCTGATAAACTCCAAGGCCCTCTCTATTACGGTTAAACTCTTTAAGCCTAGAAAGTCCATCTTTAGCAACCCAACAGACTCGACATCCTCCATCGCATATTGTGTGATGGTTTCCCCGTGTTTCGCTTTCGTTAATGGAACTATGTCCGTCAAAGGATTTGCGGAAATGACGACACCCGCCGCGTGAATGCCAAATGTCTTGTTAGTTCCTTCGATACGCTGGGCTTTGTCCAACCACTCTCGATATTCTGGATGGCCTTCCACAGCCGTTTTGAAGTCCTTACTAGATGGCTTCTTCGAAAGCAAATCCTTTAAGGTCGCCGGTTTCCCTCGACTTACTGGGATAAGCTTGGCCAGTCGGTCTGCTTCTTTGTACGACACATTATGTACTCGAGCAACATCTTTCAGTACGGCTTTGCTGGTCAGTCGGTTGAACGTGATGATTTGCGCCACGCGGCTCTGACTGTAACGCTCAGTGACGTACGCAATGACCTTTTCTCTCCCATCGACTGAAAAGTCTGTGTCAATATCAGGCATGCTCTTTCGCTCGATGTTGAGGAATCGCTCAAAGAGCAAGTTGAATGGAATCGGGTCTACATCCGTTATTCGCAACGCGAATGCAACAAGAGATCCGGCTGCGGAACCCCTACCAGGTCCAACCGGGATATTGTTAGTCCTTGCAAAACAAATGTAATCCCATACAACCAGAAAGTATGACGAGAAACCCATGCGGCGAATCATGTCCAGTTCGAGGTCCAGACGTTCAATGTAGGTGCGCTCCGATCCTTTTGAGATCAAACTAGACTTGATTCTCGCTTTCAATCGTTCCTGTAGTCCCAATTGAGCTACATGTCGCAAGTAATCATCATGAGAGCTGCCAAAGTTGTTTGGTATAGGAAAATCCGGAATTCGAGTCGCACCGAATAAGTTATAGGGTTCAACTTTCTCTGCCACCCGAAGTGTGTTACAAAGAGCCTCGTCAACCGCGTCTCGCGGCAGATGATCCACGAAGCATTGGCGCATTTCATCGATGGACTTGAAATACTCGGTTCCGGAATAGCGCAACCGATTTTCGTCAGATAATCGTTTCCCCGTTTGAATGCATATTAGAGCGTCATGAGCTTCAGCATCGAGACAATTGGTGAAATGACTGTCGTTGGTAGCTATAACCTTAATCGAAAGCTCCTTGGATAGCTGTATCATGACAGGATTAACTTTCTTATCCTCCTCACTCCCGTGATCCTGTATTTCGAGGTAAAAGTCGTCTCCAAAGACATCATGAAACCAGCTAGCCACAGCGCGAGCTGAATCTACGTCGTCATTAAGAATTGCTTGGGCTATCTCCCCACCGAGACAGGCGCTGGAAACGATAAGACCTTCGCGATATTGATACAGTTGCGCCTTGTTTATACACGGCCTGGCAAAGATTCCCTTTCCTACCACACCTTCAAGGTGCGCCAGAGTCGTAAGTTTGACCAGATTTCTGTACCCAACATCGTTCTTGGCCAAAACAATAAGATGGTACCGTTTGGGACCTTTTCCATTCGGTTGTCCATTCGGAACATCATTAACCACGTACATCTCATTGCCGATAATTGGCTTCACCTCGGTGTCGGCACATGCCCGGACAAGTTGAACGGCGCCATATAGCACCCCGTGGTCTGTTAATGCTAGCGCTGGAACATCCAATTCAGCAGCCCGGGCCACGAGAGATGGTAATTGGCTAGCACCGTCGAGAAGTGAAAAGTCCGAATGCACGTGCAGCGGAACGTACTGGTTCGACGGCAAAATATCACTGCCAGTAGCTTCAGCAGACAATTGCAGCCCCGCAACTACAGTTCTATGCGGCAAGCGGACAAGCCGTGGCTCTCGGGGTGACGGGTGTGAAGTGCGGTAGGCCAGCGGCAGAGGGGTGAGGAATGCAAAACAGCGCAAGCCCATGGGAAGAGAAGCACAAAACCTTCAGCAACGAAGACAGCTTTGTAGCAAAGTCTCCCCCAGCTTCTAAATGAAGAGTTGGAATGCGAGGGGATAGACCTATCCCAGTTCCGCGCGATGTTGGTTTCGCGGGTCTCGTCGCGTGGCGACGATAGAAAAAGTGATCTGAGGCGTTTGCCTACGCGAGATTTTGACAGGCACAAGGCGCAGTTGAAGATATTGGCGCACATTTTTGACCTCTCACGTGTTGAAATGGCACTCCGTTGTGCAACCGCCGCTGCCACTTCAAACAGCCACCTGCAGATGGGCACGGATCAAATCCGCCATGGCTTCGTCATCAACGCCAGCCTCATCCAGCCGCCCGGTGTCGGCGAGTCAGGGCCATGGAAGTACCCCTGCCGATTTCCTTAAGGCAGTGCTTGGGCGCCCGGTCGTCGTGAAACTGAACACCTCGGTGGAGTACCGAGGAATTCTTGCGTGTCTGGATGGTTACATGAACATAGCGCTGGAGCAGACGGAAGAGTACGTCAATGGCGAGCTTAAGAATACCTTCGGCGATGCTTTTTTACGCGGGAACAACGTAATGTATATCTCGGCCACCAGGACATGAATGCGTATGGACGAGAATATGCTTTTCGTCAGGCACGAATGGGGAGCCGGGGGTCCAACCTCGTGCTCGCAGGACTTGAACTTCACAGGATGTGGATGAGGATGCAGGATGCCAGTTACACACAATGCGATTCAAACCAGGTGAGAAGCCCCGAATTAGCGCAACGTGACCTTTGATCCCGACCAGTGCCTCGTCGATTGAGATCGGAGCAGGGACGACACCATGCACCCGTGAAGATCCTTCATCATAACACTAGGACGGCATGTAACATACCTTTATTT
This sequence comes from Gracilaria domingensis, assembly GCA_022539475.1. Classification (NCBI taxonomy): domain Eukaryota; phylum Rhodophyta; class Florideophyceae; order Gracilariales; family Gracilariaceae; genus Gracilaria; species Gracilaria domingensis. The sequence continues at coordinate 56,578 of VCMS01000073.1, forward strand.
CGTTCCAAATGGCCTATTGAGAGTAAAACCCATTTACCAACATCTACTGAAGAAATGCTATCGTAACCCCAGTGCCCCCGTCCTCCTGCTCTGCGTATGATATTCGTTCAACTAGTTCATGTTGTGACAAAAACTCTCTTACTCCATCCCTCAAACGACCAGTTCCATGTCCGTGTATGACCCATAAAGTCCCCATCGCAAGCGCTTTGCTGATTGCCCGGTCAACTAAAGGCTGGGCCGAATCCACCCTCTGCCCTCTGATGTCAATCGTATTTGCAGCCGTACGTACATTGAGCTGCTTGTTACCCGTCCCGTTCCCTCGCCTCCGTTTGGACGTGACATTGGAGTGTTTAGCCTTCCTCTGATTCACTGATGCGACTTCCTCGACTTTGACTTTTGCCTTCATCGCTCCAATAGCCACCATCAGTTCCTTCTTGCTGAGCTTTTGCACTACCTCTACCTCATTAGCACTCAGCCTGGGAACAATCACCTTATCACCTTCTCTAACATCATCAACGTTGACTGATCCCGATGGCACAACTTGCGATGGAGAAGTCTCGGCACCAGGAACTTTCATCTTCCCCAGCTTTTCCGTCGCGCGGCCTGCGGCCTGCGCAGAACCACCACCTTTCTGCATCTCCCGAATAACTTTGGCGATTTGTTTCTTTGCCTGCTTCACCTCGAGTTCCATCGCACTCTTCTGGTCCTTTCTAAGCTGCGCCTCATTCTCCCGTAATCGATGGAGCCGACCCTCCAACTCAGAACGCATTGTCTTCGCTTCTCGTAAAGCGCGTTCCGTATCCTCGCGTGCAGCTTCAGCCGCGTTCTTATCACGCTCGAGGCTGGATATCATCTTCTCAATATCCACCCGTGAGCTGTCCCCGTTCTCGCCATCGCCTCCCTTCAAAAGAAAGCGTGCCTCCTCAATGACTGAGGAATTCAAGCCGAGTCGCTCTGCAATAGCAAGAGCATTTGACCTACCCGGTATCCCCCAGATCAACCGGTAGGTCGGCACCATGTTCACATCGTCAAACTCCACGCTCGCGTTCTCGAAGAAGAGTGCGGAATTGTCCTTCGCATACTTTAGAGTTTTAAGCTCGCCATGATGTGTGGTAGCAAAAGTTAGAGCTGCTCGTTGGCCGACGGCCAGATGTCTGAGAATGGACATTCCCAACGCAGCTCCTTCAGCCGGATCCTGTGTATGCAACAGTCGCACAGAACTCAGAAAGTTAGTAGATTCGTATCAAATTGTAGCAAACACAAAGGCAAGCATACGTACTGTTCCAGAGCCAATCTCGTCCAACAAAACCAACGTCTCTGGCGTACTCGCGGCCAGGATACGCTTGATTCTCTCAACATGCCCCGAGAAAGTTGACAACGACTGCACAAGCGATTGGTCATCACCAATATCCGCAAGCACGTTATTAAAGTAAGGAATCCGGGCACACATAGAACCGTCATCGCCACTTCTCTGCAGCATGCCGGGCACAAACATACCAGCCTTCGCCATGAGCACAGACACACCAAGAGTCTTCAACGCGAGCGTTTTTCCACCCGTATTCGGCCCAGTAACACAGACGCATCGAACACCATCCGAGAGCTCATAGCTCGTGGGTATCACATCGCGCTTCCACAGCGGCTCTTCGCTTTCCGTTGTTTGCTCGGAGGAAGTTTGCGGCCGTGTAGAGTGCGCTTGTGTCATGGCCCGCCACGACAGCAGTGGATGCCGCACGCCCAGCAATCGTAGCGGGTTGGTATCATCAAACTGCACGTCCACGGCATCCAGCTCGTGAGAGGCGCTCGCCTTGGCCGCAGCGACATCCAGCTGACAAACAACCTCGCTCAAGTGCGCCACATCGTGGCGCAAGGGGGCAACCAAGTCGCTCAACTCCCTCAAAACCTTGTTAATTCTGGCGCGTTCCTTCGCAGCCAACATACGAAGTCGGTCGTTCAAATGGCGCACCGCTGCGGGCTCCAAGTACGTAGTGCCACCCGACGCACTCACATCATGCACCACAGAGCGCTTAAAGATGCCTTTTCTCGGCGTCTTGACTGGAATGACAAAGCGGTCGTAGCGCATGGTGATGACGCGTTCCTGCAGGGCCTCAGCATGACTGCTCATGATTCGGTTCAGTCGTGAATTGATATCCAAACTAGTGGCGCGAATGTCAGCGCGGATTTCTCGCAAAGGCGGGTCAAACGTATCGACTACCTGTGAAAAGTCATCAATGAGCTTGTTAATCTTCGACTCCACCTCTGGATACGTGCGCACATCGCTAACAAGCTTCTTCAGAACAAGCAGTCGTTCATCCTCTTCAGCATCTATGAACCGCCGTATTCTGCGCGCAGCCGCCAGAGTATCCGCAATGCGCCTCAATTCCGCAGCCGTGAGCAGCACGCCTTTCTCGGCTTGCATCAGCGTGTCATCCACCGCACAAATGCCCCGAAAGTCCATCGTCTTCATCAGCGTGAAATATAGGTAATGAACAGCCCTGGTGAGCGTCAACAGCCGCTCACTCTCCTCCCTCGACGCCGGAATCTGCATCCCACCGGCCCGCCGCAAGCGCTGTTCCGCCAGCTCGGTGGCAGCATGTCTGGCCACCTGTGCCGACACGGCAGGCCAGTCCAACAGGCGCAGCGTCTCCTCGACCGGTGTCTCCACTACTCGCGCAGCAGCCCGCCCCGAACGCTCATCCTCGCCAAGAACTAGAAGCGGTGACGGCTGCACATCATCCCCCACAGCGGCAGACGGCAGCGCGCGCATCACAGGCAAGGGGCGGGGCGTATTGAGGCGTCTGACGCGACGCGCTGCGCGAGGCGCGCGGTCGAGAGGCGCGATATGCGGGGCGGACGCAATGCATGGTGGGAGCGAGAGCGGCGCGGCGAAGGTCGGCGTGGTCATCGGGGCGGGCGGCTGGCGGAGATGCAGCCGTCATCTCGCCCACAGCAACGACGCTGCCAGTTCTGCGCAACGGGCGCGTACTATGCGCTCACGTGGGGAGCACATCGAGTGACCCCTCGTTAGAAAAATTGCGGACGCCGCGGCGAAGACGACAATGCTGATCCGCTCGCTGCTGGCGCCTCGCGTCGCGATGAGGCCTCCCCGCTGATCGGAGCCGCACCTCCCCACCGCAACCGCGCGATCTGCTGACGAGAGCGCGCGCACGGCTCTGATGGCCGCCTCCCTGGCCACGCTCGCGCGATGGATGTCCCTGCCTCGCCCGCGCTTCCCCGCCGCGCTGCGGCCCACCGCCGGCCAGGCCGCGGCGCGTGCATCGCCGCGCGCGCCACGCACTCTTCATGACGCCGTGCGCTCCCTGTGCGACATCACCTGTCCGCGCGTCATCCAACGCAAGCCCACCACGCCCTCCAACCGCCACACGGCGCTCACGGACAAGTCCAAGCTGTACAAGGGCCGCCCGCATCCGCGTCTGTCGGTCGGGCTCGCCAGGCGCGCGGGGCGATCCAGCATAACGGGGCGCATCACCGTGCGCCACAAGGGCGGCGGCAACAAGCGCATGTACAGAATCATCGACTTCAAGCGGTCGGCGTGGGAGAGCATTCCCGGCGTCGTGCAGCGCATTGAGTACGATCCCAATCGAAGCGCGCTCATTGCGCTGGTGCGCCATCAGAAGAAGTGCGCCGCCGTCAAGAAGAAGCAACGACCGGATCGCTTTGCGTACATCATCTGCCCGATCGGGCTCCAGATTGGGCAGACCGTCATCGCGAGTCGACAGCGCAGGGTCGACGTCAAGGTTGGGAACGCCATGACGCTCCGACACGTTCCGGTTGGCACCGTCGTGCACAACATCGAGCTGCAACCAGGTCACGGCGCGCAAATATGTCGTGCAGCGGGTACCAGCGCGCGCGTGTTAGAGCGTGACGAGTCGAAAGGTTTGGCGCTTTTGAGGCTTCAGAGCAAGGAGCAGCGACTAGTGCGACTATCGTGTATGGTTTCAATTGGGCAGGTGAGCAACCCTGAGCACAAGAATCAGAGCTTTGGCAAGGCTGGCCGAATGAGGTGGAAGGGCATTCGCCCTACTGTCCGCGGAGTTGCTATGAATCCGGTCGATCATCCGCACGGCGGCGGTGAAGGCAAGACTAGCGGCGGTCGCCCTTCGGTTTCGAAATGGGGCAAACCCACCAAGGGCCATCGTACAAGGAACAAGCGAAAACTTAGTAGCAAGTACATCGTGAAACGCAGGTTCGACAAGTAAACTGAATGAACCCTCGCTTCGGTGGCATCGGTGACAAACTCGTTCTTGTGCTGGCATTTTGTTTGACATCTGAAAATCAAGCCCATTGCCCCTCACGACACGTACAGTAGATAGCCGATATCTAGTGGAGAGACGAGTCACACTGGCCGAAGTTAGGACTCTCAACAAGGGGCGCGTCACCGAGTTCATTATCCCAACGTCTGGTTGAACCATTGTAATGGGGATCTTAAGTTCAATATTCACCAGCCCTCTCGGGTTTTACGTCGGCGGCTTCTATTTGTACGTCATGACTAACGCTATCGGCGCGCGCGCGGATTATCGCGTATGGCGGGCAATGCAACGGGTCAAGCGTGCGGCAGAACTAAGGAAAGCTGCATCCGAGCAGCTAGCTTCTCGTGAAGCTAACCGGGTGAAGCTCACACCTCCGAAGAGCGGCGAAGTTAAAGGGAAGACGTAGTGCAGATCGGGAGCAATATGTGAGAGTAATTGGCACTGCATGGAAGAACGAATGAATGAACTGTCAAGGCGTGCTTCAGTGTCTGGAAGGCACAAAACCCATCACAGATCTTCCTTTAATTGGATATCAGGAATCGGAATGCTAGCCTTCTCGTTCTGCGCTTGCGATGGAGATGCCTCGCATGTTATGTTTTCAGGCGTTAAGTTAGGGGTAGCTTGAGATTGTAGATATCTGTACAATTCTTCCGTCAGATCACTCGCAGCGTTGTCGTAATCAACCCATTCGCTTATGATCCGCTTCGCGCTCGACAACTTCGGTTCCTTCGTCATCGGATTATTACATAAATCAATCGCCTTCGCCTTTGCTTTGCTCTCATCATCGCACCAACTCTCGCACCACAGCCATTCTTGTGGGAGATCAAAGATTGGAACAACCCCTCCAAATGATGACACGGTTGACGCATAGTTTGGAAGGTCCTGGTCCAGATTGGATAAAGAGTTGGGATCAGCGCTCAGCCCCTGGTAAATAGAACGTAGAGAATCGCCGGCTGCAGTTTCACGGAATGTGTTGAGGTCTACCACGTAAAGCGCTGAGATACGATACTTGGCCCCCTGCAAAGTCTCTTTCCAAAACCCAGTTTTCCAGAACCGGTAGCCTTCTACCTCCTCTCGCGAATCACAAAAGGGGACATACCCATACGGGGCACCTTTGAGATCAATATCCATGAGCTCTGCCAGATCGCCCCGAATAACTTGGTCAGAATCGACGAATATAATTCTTCCCACATCTAAGGGGAAGAGCACATCAAGAAACAAAATCTTGTAGGCCCATATGATTCTTTGCTTCTCTGTTTGAGCACGCAGCCATCCAGGCCATCCGTAGGTAACCATGCCCACTTCAGCACCATGGCGATCGGCAAATAGAGGTAGAACCTTCTTAAACGATGGAGACAAATAGTTTTCGAGGAGCCAGAACTTCACTGGACGGCTTGCGTGTTTCGTGACGCTGGTGATCATGATCTTCAGAAAGCGTTCATACAAATGTCCTGAAGCTACTGAGAAAACATGAATTGTGTCATACTTCTTATCTCCTGCAGGTGTAGGCTGTGAGAGTGACTTTGCTCGACTGCTGTAGATACTTGATATAGAAGACTTGAGGCGTCCAAGGATGCCCCCTTTTCCATAGGATTCCGTCGGCGCAGTGTCACCTTGACTATTCAATACAGACAGACCTTCCATGCCGTCATTTCTCTTCACCCGCAGAAGGATACCTCCCGCACCATCGAAAGATTCGACTGGGATAAGAACTCGACCATCAGCGCCAGCAGTGTACGTCGTCTTCGTGAAATCTTTGTACATTTCCATGCGCACAAGGGAAAAGATTTTGCTGCTTCGCCCCGGCGCTAGGCGTAGATACCATCGCCCTGGTGTAGGGACTTTCAGTTGAAAGTATCCCAGGTTGGCCATTACTAGGGTATCCACTGATACTCCATTGTCGTTCTCGAGATACAGCTTGAGACCCTGCGGAGGGCTCTCGTTTTCATCTACGCAAGAACCTTCAACAATGAGATTCTTTAGCTCATATTCGGCATGCAGTTCAGTGACAGTCTCGGGCAGTGCATCCAAAATGACGTTATCCATATCATAGTTTGTCGCGTGAGAAGAAACGAACCACGCCCTTGGGGGCTCAACAGAAACTGTGAGCACACTCTGCTGCGGAAGACTGAAAAACGAAGCTCGGGGCGGTGAACGGCTTCCAGTCTCTTCCTCAAACGTTGGGCGACCTTGTAGCACAAACTTTCGATACGTGTTTGGCACCTCCTGCTCAGTTTTCAATGCTCTGCTGGTCGGAGCCACGACAACGTCCATGCTGAGGGTCTCAGAGTCATAAACGCCCTGAAGCTCTTCTAAGAACGACGCGATAATGTACGCCTCTGGGCTTAGAGGATCAACAACAGCGAGCACAGATAAGGGGGTGGCGCGTTGCTGCTCTTCCTGGAGACGGTCAAGATACGACACAGCTTCATGCGCATTCTCCCTGATAGCCGTCGTTACAGTGGAAAATGGAACCTTCTCCTCACCCTGTCCCCGGGACTCCTCGCATGCAGCCGCCACTTCGTTGGTGTGAAGGCGATGAAGCAATCTCGAGTCTTCGTCGACCATATTCGATCTGTCGGTGCTGTCGAAATGGGACGCCAATTGTATCACCACATCGTCAACTTCTGGGAATATAGAGGCAGGAAGCCGTTTCCCATTGATGGCGATAACTGGAATATCCAGGCATGAAGAAGCTGTAGAACACCCCAGCACTTCGTGGTTTACGACGGAAGCCGGGTCCAAAATCGCAACCCGAGCTTTGAGCTTCTTCACCACGTCAGAAGCAGCAAGTTCTTCCAAGACATGCTTCGCTCTGAGAAACTCGGGCAGCGTTTGATCCATGCCGGCAAGCCATACCGTCGTCGTGTGGTCGTCCATTGGGGAGGACGAGGATATGTACTTGATGTCCGGCAGTGATTCGCGCACGGTTTGAAGGCTACCGCCTGTCATTGGGGGCAGTACGTCATCGCTGGTAGTGACTCGTGTCCGCCGTTCCTTCGTCTTCAAACCTCTGCCAATGCGGCGAACGACGATCAAACTGGGATCCACGGCTACCCAGCGATCAAATGAGCGCTCCGCGACAGACATTGTCTCCGCAGAGGTGCCATCCTGAAACAGCTTGGCAATGCGCTCTTGCTCCGATAGCGCTAGAGGAACCACATCGGAGCCGACGTCTTTCACAACGATACCATTTAGGACGCAGAGCATGGCGAGCTTTCGCTTGGGGATTTCGTCATCGCTCATCGCCGACGTCTCCTCACCACCAGCGTCCTCTTCGTCAACTTCAGAGAACAGCCTCATCTTCTCCGCAAAACGAAGCGACTCTTCGAGAATTTGCTTTGTGGCTTGGTCGTTTTCAAGAATGTCAGAGACGGAAGAGTACTCGGTGTCGATGTTTTCAGCGATTCGCGAAAATGACATGTCAACCATCTCCTGCGACAGGGCCACCGGCTGAAAGGCGCCAATGTACTCCAGTATCTCCATGATCATCGTGAGGAACTTGATGGCGGTCTTTCGCCCCTTGAGATTGAGCAGGTAGTGGAAGCCGGCCGCAACAAGTGACGAGGTTCTGCCGTTTGGCACAAGCAGCATAGACACTTGAATCGGGAGGTCGGCCTGAATGACAGACTGCGGGACGGACATGTACCCGAACTGCTGCGTATCGCCAGGATCCAGGACGAGCTGCAGTGAGAGATGGTCGGCCTTGACCTTGACGAGGTCGGTGTGGCGCCTTGTGCTGGACGCCGACGCTCTGTTGCGATGCTCGTCAACAGCGGCCGTGAAGCGATGCACGTCGTCTGAGACGGTGATATTCAGCGGGCGCCACTTCTTGTACCTCGAATCCAAGTGCATGTGGTTGAGCTGCACCAGCGCGCTGGGCGCCAATTGATCCAGGCGCAGGTCCACGCGCAGGCTGCCATCCAGGTCGCGCTGCGCCGCATGCAGGTCGCGAAACACGAGCTCGCGCTCGGTACCCGGGCGGAAGAGGCGCGGCGCGCTCGCCGCCGCCGTGGAGACGGCGGACAGACAGCGAAACAGCTTCTCCGACGAGTGCAGCAGCGAGCGAGGCGTGAAGGAGCGGCCGTTGATAAACAGGTACTGCCCGTCGCCAATGACGCCCCTCAGGCGCGACAGCGAGCGATACAGCTGCTTGTGCGCGCCGTCGTTGGCAGCCGGCACGTCGCCAAAGCGCGCCGAGCGCGCCACCGACGGCAGCTCCTCCGCAAACAGCCGCAGGCGGCGCAGCATGGCGCGCGTCTCGCCGCGCGCCTCGTGCGCCACGAACTGCACGGCGCGCAGGCCCGTGAGCGGCGGCGGCGGCGGCGGCTGCGCGTCGCGCTGCGCCGCGACGGAGGCGTTGGACGGCGGCGACGGCGGCGGCGGCGCGCACGACGTGGCGGCGTAGCCGCACGGCGCGAACAGCTGCGTGTCGAACACGCGGTCGTCCACCACCTTGTACTCGGTGCTCTTGAGCGTGGCGTGCACGGCAAACGCCTGCAGCGACGGGCGCGGCGCCGCGCTGGGCGGCGCCCACAAGCGCAGCACGGTGCGGTGCGAGCGCTCGCGCGCCAGCGTCTGCAGCGCCGGCAGCCAGTCGCAGAACGCGCGCGAGCCGACGTCCGCGTACACAAAGCGCAGGCGCGGCGCGGCCGCGTGCGGCGACAGCACCATCTCCGGCTGCACGGCGGCCAGCATGGGCAGCGGCGCACGCGCGCGCGCCGCCACGGTCGGGCAGCCGTCGCAGCGCGGCGCGGCGCGCACGTCGGTGATGAGCGTGGCCTCGCGGCGGTGATGCGGCGCGTCCACCACGAACACGCGCGGCGCGTCGGCCGGCGCCACGCCGAAGCGCGCCAGCACCGCGTCGCCGGCGGCGTGGTGCACCGCCACGACCGGCGAGTACAGCCGCGCCGCCAGCAGCCACTGCAGCACGGGATCGGGCGCAGCGTGCGCAGGCGCCGCGGCGCGCAGCGCGAGCGGCAGCTCGCGCCGCGCGCGCAGCGGCGCCGCGTCCGGCGCGCGCGCGGGCGCGTGCGCGGCGGCGCAGAAGCGCGCGGCGGCCGGCAGCACGGCGCGCGGCGACGCCTGGCGCGCGGCGTGCGCCAGCGCCTCGGCGGCGGCGGGCGTGGCGCGCCACGCGGCGTGCAGCCCCACGCGCAGCGCGCGCTCGGCGCGCGCGCAGCCGCGCGCCGCCAGCAGCGCGGCGGCGGCGGCGGCGACGAGCGCCAGCAGCGCGGCGCGGCGCACTCGCGCGGCCATGTGTGGACGGCGACGGCGACGGCGGCGGCGACGGCGGCGGCGGCGGCACGCCGGATCGCGCTCGATGCGCGGCCGCGATCGCGCCGCCGCCGCCGCGCGGATCGGCGGATCGGCGGATCGGCGGATCGGCGGATCGGCTCGGCGAGCCGGAGCGCGCGCGGCGCCGCCCAGTGGCGGCGCGGCGCGCGCAAAACGACTGGCGGCCGTCAATCAACTTGCGGCGCGCCTTAGCCGCGCTGTGGCGCGCGCGTTCTGCAGCGCCGCGCGTTCCGCTCTCCGTTCGCCCCGGCCGCCATGCCGTCGCCGCGCCGCATTGCGCCCGCGCCCGAGCCGCCGCTGCCGCCGCTGCCGCCGCCGCGCGCCGCCGCCGCCGCCGCCGCCGGCAAGGCGGCGCGCGCGCGCGCCATTGCGCCGGCGTCCGCGCCGATGCCGCCGCCGCCGCTGCGCGTCGCCAAGCCGCCCATCGCCAAGCCGCCCATCGCCAAGCCGCCCGTTGCCAGGCCGCCCGTTGCCAGGCCGCCCGTTGCCAGGCCGCCCGCTTGCAGGCAACTCGTTTCCAAGCGGCTCGTTTCCCAGCCGCTCACCGCCAAGCCGCCCGCCGCCACGCCTCCCGCCGCCACGCCGCCCATCGCCGCGCCGCCGCCGCCGCCGCCGCCGCCGTCTGCGCCGCCTGCCGCCAGCGCTGCGCGCGCGTCGTCTGCCGCGACGCCGCCAACCACAGCAGCCACAGCCACAGCCACAGCCGCAGCAGCCACAGCCGCAGCCGCAGCAGCCGCAGCGACGCCCACAAACGCGGCGACGCCCGCAGCGGCAACAGCAACCGCAGCAGCAGCAGCAGCAGCACTGCCAGCCGCCACGCCTCGCGCCGCTCCAGCCCCTTCGCCCGCAGAGCCCGCTTCTCGCCCAGCCGCACCCCCTTCCTCGCCATCCGCCGCCGCCGCCGCCGCGCCAAGCGCCGCGCCATCCGCATCAACAGCGCCCGCCGCGTCCGCCGCCACGTCCGCCGCCACGTCCGCCGCCACGTCCGCCGCCACGCCGCCGCAGCCGCCGCAGCCGCTGGCCATCCACCCGTCGCTGCTGCCGCCGCGCCTCAAGTCGCACGACGTCATCTTCGTCAACGGCCAGCCGTTCAACAACCGCGGCTACCGCGTGTGCGGCGTCGCCAACCAGCGCGGCCGCCTGTGCGGCCGCATCGGCACCTGTCCGTTCCACGCGTCGCAAAAGCGCCCGCGCACGTCCAACCCGCCGCCGCAGCCAAAGCCCACAAAGGCCGCCGTGCTCAACATGCCCGCCCCGCCGCAGCGCGCCCGCTTCAAGCGCTCGTGGACCCCGCAGGAGCACCGCTCGTTTCTGCGCGCCATGCGCCGCCACGGCAAGGGCAAGTGGAAGGAAATCGCCGCCGACGTTGGCTCGCGCACCGCCAACCAATGCCAGTCGCACGCGCAAAAGTACTTTCTCCGCCAGGCCAAGTCCGACACCGAGCGCAAGAAGAAGAGTATACACGACATTCATGACATTGTCGACGACGACCACCACCGCGCCGACCGCCGCGACGACGACGACGACGACGACGACCACCACCACCACCACCACCACCACAAGTCCTGCAAGCCCTCTTCTCCCACCGTGCGCAAGCCCACCGTCATTGCGCCTGCTTCCGTTCTGCCGCACCCGGCTCTTACCGCTATTTCGCAATCTTTCACTTCAGCGCCCGCCACGCTGGGCGCCACGCGCATTGCACCAGCAACCTTCAACTACGCCGCGCTTTTGCCCCAGTTCCTCACTCCCGGCATGCCTGACCCCTCGCGTGCCACCATCGTGGCCCCTCCGCCAGCGCCGCGAGTGCGAGTCACCGTGCATGTCAATGGCCAAGCAAAGGGCGGCATGGCTCTGCTTGTGCCGGATACGCTTGAACAGTTCTTCGAGACCGCCGCGACCAAGCTCAAGACCGAGCTCGTGTTCAAGAGAATCTTCACCAGAAGTGGCGGCGAGATCACCAGTGTGGACGAGCTCTGTCAGGATGATATGTTGTGGCTGTCGTCCGGCCAAGACTTTTTGACACCAAAGTAGATCCATGTATGTTTTGTTTCTTCTGTACATCTCACTCTGACACGCTAACTTGAATGCACCGCCTGTGAACAGTGCCCGTACTCTAAAAAGTGCATGATCATATATGTATGTAAAGTTGGTCGCACTGGCCAGCACCGCAAGCCTCGTTTTCTTAGATCGATATTTCTATCCTTTAAACCCCAGCAGATAGGTTACACCGCGGGCAGCAGCGCTTTCTCTCTCAACCCTTGACGGTTACAGCGCCAGTTGGGACGGTACCACCAAAAGTAGCCTACCGTCGGTACGATGGTCGGTACGACGGTAGCCTTCCCGTCGCACTAACTTCAATGCCCTCACCACAGAAATATCTGCCGCTTGTCGAAGAACGACTCGTTGCTGTAGCCTTGCCTGACAATTATTGTAACCTTGTCTCAGCTGAACGTGTGTGTAATAAGTTATCCTCGTACCCTTTTAGTGTACAAGGATCAAACTTGTCAGTCCTGGAGTCTTGGGCCGTCTCACAGTAGCCTTTTTCATGTGTGACAATCCGCACGACCTGGCTCTCCTCGACCTCGGGCAAAGGAGCGATGACATGACTCCGGTTCGCTTGCGTTCTTTCCATCTAAAGTTGTCAGAACACGACCGCGGAGCATCGGCTCGACCGAAAAAGTGGCTACACGTAGTTCCCGTTGCGCGTGTTTCAAGCTTTGCAAACGACCGTCGTGTAGGAGGCATCGGTCCTATCATTGCTTATCTTGCTCACGTCAATATCTTTTCTCCCATTTCTGTCTTGGATAACAAAGACCATGACTGAGTCACTGATGGACCTCGCTCGCTCAGGAGACTTGTCGACACTCATTCAGCGAATTCCGACTTGTGAAAATGTCAATGCCGGGGACGACGATGGAAACACGCTTTTGATGTGCGCCGCAGAGCACGGGTACCCTCCAGTGATACACGAGCTTCTTCGAGCACACGCACAAGTGAACCATGAGAACAAGCGCGACGACACCGCTCTGATGTTGGCAGCTACGAACGGGCACTCCGCAGTGGTCGAGCTGCTGCTGCGAGCGAAGGCAAATGTGAACCACACAGGTCCCTCTGGCACCACCTCGTTGATTAGAGCAGCTACGAACAAACACTATGCAGTGGTCGAGCAACTTTTGCGAGCTGACGCACACGTGAATGATGAAAACGATGACGAGAGCACCGCATTAACTATCGCATCGCAACACGGACACAAGCCCATGGTAAAGGATCTGTTGCGCGCACGTGCCCAAGTGAATCACGTAGACAAGAACGGAAGCACGTCACTGATTTACGCCGCTCAAGGCGGTCACTTTGCAATTGTCGAGCAGCTTCTAGAGCACGAACCCCTTGTCGATTTGTGCAACAACGAAGGAGATACAGCCCTTCTTGTCGCAGTTCGAGGAAAGCACGAAAACGTTGCAGGAAGGCTTTGCGCAGCTGGAGCGGACCTGACCATGACAAACAACAAGGGGGACACTGCACTTTCATTGCTCCCGGAGCAAAGCGAGCTCGCCAAACAGCTTCGTACCATCAAGCCCCAGTTGCGCCCGTCAGGACCGTTTGAACAGTTGTGGGCTAAGGCGATGGACCTGGCCATGACGCGAGCTGAACTGTTGACTGCGCTCGAAGGCGCTCACATTACCTCAGTTTTCGAGTTTGTCATGGCTCACCACCTGCTCTTGTACGCTGTTCGGCAACGCGTCATTGGTTGGAAGGAAGTCAGATTTCTGAGAGGCAGTCCGGACTTGCTTCTCGAACAACTGTACTTGCCCGTCACCAATGTGGACCTTTCTGTTGAGCAAAAGCGCTTGGTGTATGACATACTGCAGTTTGCGGAGAGGGCTGGTCTCGTTGACGGCTGCAACTCATCGTTAATGAACGTTACTAGCGCGTTGCGATCGGATATTTGCGAGCGGTGGTCAACAGACTCAGATTCAGCCTGCATCGCGCTGTCACGCAAGATTGATCTGCTTTATCACCGCGGGCGTAAGCTAGAGCATCATAGGGAGGACGCAACTAAAGGATTTTGGCAGGTTTGCAAAGGCCGGGCACAGTTGGTCAAAGACCTGGAGAATGCGACCATCAGCTTAAACGATCTGCACGCCGCATCGCGAAAGCGGCAAAGGAACCAGATAATGGGCAGCATAATTGGGGTTTGTTTTGAGTATGATTCCCGTGATTGGGTGTGCTTCGTTTGGAGCCTGATATGCTTCACCAGAACTGCCGCTTGGAGTAGACATCGAGCGCGCGTCCTCTTCAGCAACGTATGATTCATGCGATTCGTGGAGGATTGATCTGAGCAACTATCGAAACATTGGCGCACTGACGAGCGAATAGCTATGCGACATACTCGAGCGTGATCAGCTGAAGCAGCTGAAGCGTGCTGTGCGGCACAGTGAATATCGGACGCTCTCTTATCTTCGGAAGCGGGTGTTGGTCATCATCTCTGATCTGAACAAGAAGGAGAAGATGCGGTCGATGTGAAGGATTCGGCAAGCGTTGTGGACGGGATACGCGCGACTGATGGTGTCGAGGAGCTGACTCATATGCTTCAAAAAGGTGTTAAAAGAGAGATAAAACGTGAGTTGGTACAACAAGCGGTTGTTGACTACATGGACAAAAGGAGCGGGCGTCTCGGGTATGAGCCGTTTTTCTTGCGCTTTTCGGAGTTGACGAGAATGTATGCAGAGTCGGGACATGGCAAAGTGCGTGTGGAACTCGGGGGACGATTTTGTGCTGCCAGCGACCCAGATTCGCAGTTGGCGCTATTTAGAGAAGCTGGTTTTGGAAGTGGCTCTAGCCACAAGCTATCGTTTAGACGGACGAGAGACGATTGGAACGAGTGTGAAGTGGATGAGTTGTGGAAGCGACGGCGCGTGAATGGGGACATGATTGAACGAGACGGTTTCGTACAAGTTGGAATGGAGGTATTGTTCGCGTCGGACGGGGAGGTTATCGGAACGGGACAAGGCTGATGCGGGTGCATGCATGCATGCATACAAACGATATCTAAGTGAAACAGGGCGGCGGGCTGTTTCCACAGCCTTGGAAAGGCTGTTCCTGAGACGCTCTTAGAGCGACCGGCGCGCCTGCCGACTGCTGTTCAGCAGGCAAGTGTGCAATGTGTGTATCGCTTGGGGGTCGCACGGCGAGCGGGTAGGCACACACGTTGGCATCGCTAGCTAGCGTTTGCAACGGAGAAGGACGAATGCTCGCTTGGCCAAGTGCGGGACTTGAGGCTTGAGAGAGTTTTCTTTTTTTTTTTTCATGGTCGACGGAAGCAACGGCTGTGGCAAAGTGCTGCTTGTGCTCTGCAGGCAGGGAGGAATTGCGTTGGCAGTTGGCAGCGCAGTCTGCAAGTTTTGATTGCGCGCGATAGCGGAGGAGGATACGTGTACGCGTCGTTGTGCAGTATCGTTTCGGCGACGAAGCAGTAAGTTACCTCGCGTTAGAGCGCGATCGCACTCGCTTGTAAGTTGCAGTGCGGAGCGATTTCTTGTTGTGCGTTGGCAAGCAGCCTGGCGGCTACAAGCAACGGCAACATGTTGAGGGCGTCTCGGCATGGTGATGGTGTGTCCACGGCTGCGACGGCTTGCAGAGGCGCGTAATTCAAGCGATATCAGGCGCCTGTGCGATGGTGCGCGGCAGCAGGCAGCCGGTTGGGGGGGGGTGCCATAGTTTTTTGTGCGTTTTCATCGGTAAGCCGGTCATGTGCACGGAGCACATGTCACACGCACGACGGAGCGCCCCGCGGCTGCGCCGTCGGTGGCGACGACGCGCGACTGCGCCAGGCAGACGGCGCCACTCGCGAGCGCAAGCTGGCGCGCACAAGCCGCGGCGGAAGGCGGCGCGTAAGCGGCTGAACGCACAGCGGGCGCGGGGGGGCCAGGGGGGGAACGAAGCGTGACAGCGGCGCGTGAATGAAGGGCACACAGCGCGTATGCGCAGCGTGTGTGACGCGCGCGCCGCAAAACGTCTCGTCGCACGTGCGCGCGCGCGCAGCTGACAGCGGCCGCCTGTAAGCCGGCGGCGGCCGCGGCCGCGGCCGCGGCGGCGCGCGCCGCGCGCGCTGAATCGTCGGGCGCGAGGCGGCGGCGCGTTGTGGCCGACGCCGCCCGCCACGCGCGGCCGAGCGCGTTCGGCTGCCGCCGCCGCGCCGCGTGCGGCCGCGAGCGTTGCGCGCGCGCGCACCTTCCTCGTGACGCGCGCGTGGGGGGGAGGGGGGGACGGAGCGCTTTGAATCGCGGCGCGCTCATGCGATCACGTCATGGCGGGCCGCCGCGCCGAAAATTCGCGCGCCGCCGTTTGTGGCGCGCCAATGGGCGGCGCCGCGCCGCCGCTTAAAACGCGCGCGCGCGCTATAAAGCCAAGTATAGCGCGCAACCAGCCGCGCGCGCGCGCGGCCGCGCCGCCGGCGGGTGTAAATGCGCGCGCGGCGGCCGCCCGACGTGGCGCGCGCGTTGCTGCCGCGCGCGGCGCGCGGTGCGGGAATGCGCGCGGAGATACAGCGCAAGTGCGCCGCTCGCGCGCAGCGCGAGCCGCGCGCGCACTGGCCGTTTCCAAATTTGCCTCGCGCCGCGCGCGCGCGCGCCGCCGCCGCCGCCGCCACGTTGGGCGCCGTCACGCGCGCTACGTGGCGCCCGCGCCGCGCGCCGGAAAGCGCCGCGCGTTCACCCGCGCCGCCGTCATAAACGCACCGCCGCCGCGCGCCCGCCGCCGTCGCCCAACCGCCGCGCCGCCGTCGCCAACCGCCGCGCCGCCGCCGCCCCCCGACGCCGATCCCGCCCGCCATGCGCGCCGCCGCCCGCGCCCTCGTCGCCCCGCCGCCGCTGCTGGCGCTGCTGGCGCTGCTGGCGCTGCTGCGCGCCGCGCGCGCGCACGGCTGCATGAACACGCCCAACCAGCGCGGCGCGCTGGCCGCCATGCCGTACATGCCCTACTCGTTTGACGAGCGCGCGCCCAAGGACTACTGGCTGCACTTCCCCGCCGGCAGCAAGAGCTCCGCGCCGGGCGCCGCGCTGTACAGCCAGCGCGTGGCCGCCGGCGCGCGCGGCTGGACGCCGTACGACCCGTACCGCTCCGACTTTCGCTGGCGCTCCGGCGTGTGCGGCGACCCGGTGCACGGCAAGCAGGAGCACCTGCGCGGCGGCAAGTACTACTACGGCGGCCGCGTCGTGGCGCGCTACTCGCAGGGCAGCGTCGTTGGCATCGGCATGTCCATCGTCACGCACCACAACGGCTTCATGGAGGTGCACGTGTGCGACCCGTCCAAGTGCGGCGGCGAGATTAGCCGCCACTGCTTCCTCAAGGGCGCGTGCATCCAGCTGCGCCGCGCGTACAACCCCGTGTGCGAGACGGGCAAGTCGCCGCACTGCGGCCCGATCGACCGCGCGTACCCGGGGCGCTGGTACCTGCCGTGCAACTCCAAGCACCGTTGGAACGACTACCGCCCGCAGTACGCCACCTTTGTGCTGCCGCCGCACTTTCACTGCCAGCACTGCGTGCTGCAGTGGTACTGGGTGGCCGCCAACACCTGCAACCCGCCGGGCGTGCTGGACTACTTTGACGGGCTGCACCGCCCGTCGTGGGGCTCGTGCGGCGGCCAGGGCGGCGCGCGCGGCGGCGTCACGCGCATCCAGCCGCCGTGCGGCGGCAACTACTTCCCGGAGGAGTACATGCAGTGCGCGGACATCTCCATCGACACGGTGGTGCGCGCGCGCAGCGCGCCGCGCGCGGCGGTGCCCAGCCCCAGGGCCACGCCGTGGGCGCGCCACAGCCTGGCCAAGCTCATGCTGTGGGCGGACCGCAAGCCGCTGCGCGAGCTGGTGGACGGCGCCATCATCAACGTGGCCATGTACGACGGCATCAAGGTGGAGGCCGAGCTCGTGCGCGGCGTGCGCACGCCCGGCATCCAGTTCTTCCTGGACGGCAAGAAGATGAACCTGGCCAAGAACGCGCCCTACTTTATGGAGGAGGAGGTGTGGCGCATGTACTGGAAGGACGTGCCGCTGGGGCGCAAGGTGCGCATTGCCGCCTTCTGCAACAAGGAGTGGCACAAGGCCGACGTCACGTTCGTCAAGCGATGATGGCGCGCGCGCGCGCGTCCGCTGCCCCACCCCCCCAGCTGCGCCTGGTGCACATATCTGTTCTTCTTCCTCGTCGCGGCCCCGATTCCGTTCTCGTGCTTTTGAAATTGTATCCCCCTTTCCGCTCGTTCCCCGTTGTACATAACGCATCTTCCCCCGGGGAATTCCCTCACCCCCTCCCCTCGCCGCCATTTTGTTTTCTGATTGAGTTGTAAACAGAAATGGTTGTAAATGAAATCAAACACCGCCGACGTTCCGCTTTGATTTGCGCTTGCAGCGTGGAAAGCGCCGCAGCGCGCAGCGCGCAGCGCGCAGCGCGCAGCGCGCAGCGAGCTGCGAGCTGCGAGCGGAGCGCGTGACGGGCGTGTCTCCGCCTCCGCGCGCCGCGCCACGCACACATGCCCACTGTGAGGAGTGCTCACTGAGGACACCGACCTACCGGGTTTGGTAGGCCACGGTCGTACTGTACGGCGGCCGATTTTGAGAGCAGTCAAACGCGCCGCGTTTCGTGGTGGGACAGCACCACTCGCCGCACATGTGTGCCGGCGCGAGGCGCTGCGCGGCCGCCAGCCGTCCAACTTTGCTGACATCTTCTCCGCTGCGCGCGCCGCCGCGCGCGCTGTCGCACTTGGCCAGCTGGCCGCCGTTGTTGGGCCGCCCGTTTTCGGGGCGCTCCGCGGCTGCGCGCCTGCGGGGCCGTATGTGCGCTGTATGTGTGCATGTCCGCGCCTGCTGGAGAGCGCAGGCTTGGCGCGGCGCAACTGGCGTCTGTGGTCGCCAAGCCTCCCCAGCAGTTCGTGAACTGCCATCTCGTCCGAGGTCGTTGTGCGCCTCTGAGAGGCCGCGCAGGCCGCAACGCAAAAGCGTGTGAACGGCACTTTGGTTCAGTGCTTGTTCACGCTTCTCGACGACGCGCCATCGTTTCAGCCTCGTGGATCTGTGCCAAAAGCAGGCGCCACAGCAATGATCCGGCACCAAAGAAGAGAATGCCAGCCCGCCCTTCGTCGTCCTCTGACTTGCTGTTGATCGCGAATCAACGCCATCCGGTGCCTTTATGCTAGAAACTCTAGCACTGAATTAGAACAAGCAGGGCCTAATTACAACTTCTAATTGAGTCGCGATCTATACAGTACACGTAGAGCTGTTCATTCAGCTGTACAGAAGGTCTACAAGAAAAGGTTCTCCTTGAGATACCGCAATACCTTGCAGCCCGTAGTAACTTACCTAACCAAGGTATCAACGACAAGCACCGAACCATAGGGTGCCCTCGCAGAACGAAGCGCGCTCCACATCCTCTAAACATGTTTTTAAGGATACCCAGCGCTCTCCTATACGCCTCGCTTCGCTTGCACCCTTATCTCTCCGCAGGTTCCAGTGGACATCGCAAACAAGCAACGCCAAGCTAGCAGCGTGCCGAATCACATGGGCGCAGGGATGCATTATCCCTGCTCTCCGCTTCCATCTTGAAACGTACAATTTTCCATCTGGCTCATTCCCGATGGAAGGTAATAAGTGAATGTCAGCTGAGGTATTACGCTCTACAACAACGGTTGACAATTTGCGCAGCCCAGTTCGAATCCGCTACACGTACGTGAAGCGAACCCGATGGCATCTTGAATTTACACAAGTTGTGGCACGTGTGCCTGGGGAACAAAAACCAGCACCTGCATGCAGCAATGCTCTTGTCATACCTTGCGCAGAAACTTGTTTGTGCCGCATTTTCTACCTTCGTATGAGCAAAACTCCTTCGAAGAGTAATCGACTTACCATCTGCCTTCTACTACTACCTTCGTAGGAGGCATAACGGGAGTCCATCATGGAACCCTTCTGCTTCGCGTCATGTCGCTTTGATTTTGGCATCTCTTTCCACACACATGATCTCGGATACAATTGTGAATCCAGATGACCTCTTAATCAGGCTTATAGAGTTTATTCCACATGACATGTTCGAGCGCGTTTAAGAGCGATAACCCTCCGCAGTCGTATGCAGCTCGATCTAAAAGATTCAAGTCTCGTGGAGTATTTGCACCGGCAAGCTTTCATGGCACAACTAAGAACAGTATGCATGATGCTGTGACTTGTGTTTACCCACATGAAGAGGGGCCGTTGCTATGCGCCACTGTTTGATGGCGAGAAAAGTGAATTCATGTCCGAAACGTGTTGAGAACTCATTGCTCCGTATCGTTTAACAGAGTGAAACAAATTGGTCATCAACGCAGAGGTTGGTCGGGTATCTAGGGGGAGAACGATAGGGCAGAACATATCGATGAAACCACTCAACAACTATTCTTGTTCACAAGCTGGTGTGAATGATAACAATCGATGGGATGTACGCGGCTTCTACGACGAACAGTTTGATGACCCTTTCAACTTCAATCTTAGCGAGAACACTGTGTCTCTTATCACTGCATCCGCCATTTCGTTTTCGCTCATATTGTTCGTTGACATTGTATTCCGAGCGATAGTCCGTGCCCGAGCTGGTCGAGCGAGTCGTGAAGCATTTTTACGAAGACGTGTCCTAGAAAGCTTCGCCAACCCGATCAACCTGCTCTCAATGATTATGAGAAGAATTAGAGCAACAGGCTGTGCGTCACACGAAGACAGCCGGAACCAGCAACAGAGTCGTTCCCGTAGACTTTCAAAGTATACGTTCTGTGGTTTGATTCTTGTGGGGGTTCTCACGATTTTCACGGAGTACCTTTTCATTTTTCTCGCCACTAATCAAAACAGGGAGTACAAGCTACATCTTGATTCAGTTCCGATGTTTGAGTTTGAAGATCGAGGTTGCGAATTCATTAAGGAACCCGTTGCACTGAATGCTTGTGACCAAAGTCCTCTGACCCAAAAGAACGGGTTCGATTTGCGCGGTAATATACAACTATGTACGACAAGCGTCGTTTACTCTTCTAAGGAAGCGAATACAATTATGGAATCACTTCAGTACTTCCTTGTACTCGATGTGCTAAACAGCAATAACGTGCAAATGACAGTGATGAGTAGTGAAACAACGTCATTCCAGAATACCAGAATAGGCGTTCTACTTGAGCAAAATGGCCGCTTTTACGCTGGAATGCAGAATGTCACTTCGGAGCAGTTGTTAAAGGCTTTGTCAAGACGAATGCAGAGAACCAATGCCACAATCATCGCAAACTCAACGATTGAAAATTTCCCAACATCCGCGAATTCTACAAGTGAGCTTCTTTCGGGGCCCGAAGCAGCTTTGGCTCTTGTGCTCCTGTTTAAGCTATGCAACGCGGGGTTTTCCAAACGCCATGCAGACACCGTGGGAGCTTGGGCTGTTGTTGATGCCAGTACTGTTGACTTGCGAGAAACTCATTTGTCCTTTGCTCTGGATGGTACAGATGCACAAAGCGATATTGAACAACTGATGCACACTTACTTTCTCGATGTGATGCGGTCCTTGATGTTTCCCACTAAGAGAGGACGTGGAATCATATCATTATCAAACCAAACCCAATATCTCGACCAAGATCCGACGCCAAAAGCGTATTATAGCAGACCATGGATTGGAGTAGTGCCTAGTTTGTTCATCTGTTGTACTCTCCTCCTTACCTGGATTGCACTCGCTTCGCTCGGTTTTGAAAGCAGTGTTGACTCTAGGTTGGCATGGAAGACGGTGTTCAAAGTGACAGATGAAAGTGAGCTTGAAGATGTTGAAACTGGAAAGAATCAAGTAGAAGAAATACATTGAAACTGACCTTGCCATTCTTTATAACGACAGTTCCCAAAAGGTGGCAAGCAGGGGCGTATTTGTGACTATCAAAATAGTAAATTGAGTAGTCATTAGTCAACAAAAATGGAAAATCGACTAGTCAAAAATAAGAAACAAATAGGATTATGAGTATTCGTTCAGCTAAAGTAGTCAGTCAATCTCTATTATTTGGCAAAATAGTCAGTCACAAATACGGCCCTGGTGGCAAGAGAAACAAAGAATACCGAAGATGTCACTTTTCCCTAGTTTCTTGTAGGTTCATAACAATGCTTCGTTACAAGACCTGCTGCGACTATTGTAGCGAATCAATGCATTGATCAATCCCAAATATGTAGCCCATCAAAGCACAATCATTCCAACCGGAGGGCTACCGTTGGTACCCTTTGGCCATGTGAGAAGTTGAGTCGGAGATAGTAGACTTGGATTTCCAACCGGATATGACTTGTTTTCCAAGTGGAAAACAAGTCATATCCGGTGCAGCAAGACAGCACGAGAGCGCCACATAGCTACCAGGGGTAAGCTGCACAACTACAGCTTCGACCAAGAAAGGCTACACCATGTTCGTAGCTCTCTTTCGAAGGGACACGTAGAGATAGGTTTAATTTGGAACGCAGAGTCATTCTCCGTGCTTAAATTAGAACCGGTATGACATGGGTCGTTGCTGGAAACTGCTAAAAAGTCACCTGATCGCACAAAGTCGAGATGAAGAACAGGCTCACCTGACGATGAAGAGTCGTCTGACACTCACCTGCATGGTGTCGATTGAGGAGCTTTGGATTGAGTTGTCTCAAGCTTGTGCAAAGCCCTTAGTTTCTCGTCGAACATCTTCTGTCAACAGCGGGTAAACTCAGCCCTGACCCGATTACTCTCTTCTTCGTTGTTTGTTGTTTGCTTTCCTCTTGTTGGGGATGCGTTCCGTTTTTTTTTGCGTATCGCATAGGGTTTGTAAAAGGCTCTCGACAACCTCTAACGCTTTTCTAAAACCGCAACCACAAACTACACATTTGTTGCTTGTTACACGAGCACCTCGACAGGTCTTTTGAATGTCTTGGATCAACCTTTCCTTACGTTGCTGCCCCGGGAGCTTGCAAGCGAACTCTCTCTTCGTGAGGCCGAAGTGACATTGGCACAACTGTTCGTTGGACACTCTCTGGTATTACATCCTTTGGGCACGCATCTTCAAGGAAAACGACTTGTGTGCACTTGCCGTCCAGGAGTTCTGAATACTGTGGAACACTATATTCTGAGGTGCCCGAGGCGGAATATGTCGCGACGCTTATGTTTGCCAGCGCTACGCGAACGCCAGGGTCTAGCTGTTGGTGCGATTATTCGAAAGTGGCCCGCGAGGGTGCTGGCCTTCCTTGCGAGAGAGCGCTTCTTCGACGAGAAGCGCTATATTCTATGTCGGAATTAGGCTAGAATACCCATAAAGAGAGAGAGAGAGAGAATGTCTTGGATACATCTCACACTTGGTTGTCGCCGCCCCACACCATAACTATGACATCCTACTTAAAGAGTCTCAATAGATAGGCATCATCACCATCGAGATGCCTATCTAATGCCATGATGATGTGCATGTATGTTGTCAAGGGTACAGAATGTTGTATACCTGTCGCACGTCTTCTTTATTCAGGGGCAGACAGCAGCAATGAACAAGCGGAAGCCAACCAAAATTCCGCAACCCTGGCATCAAAAGGAAGGAATGGAGAACACGAGCCAGTCTGGAGATGGGTATCTCCTGATTTCCCAACATTCATTTGCAGCGCGAGAATCTTGCGCTCTTTGTGAGCAGCCAACCACCGAAAGAATCCCACTTGGATCCGTGCATCAGTTTTCGGGACGACATGTCGAGGACGCGTCTCAGCCACGCCGAGAGCGCCTTCATATGGTTTACACATCCCAATCACCTCCAAAATCGGTGTTTCTTCTCTCTTCTCCATCTTGTTCAACCCTACCTGCTTCTGACAAGGTTTCCCCCGTCTTTTTCCTCGTCAACCTTGATTTCTGCGTCGAGCAAAACTAGGATGCACCAAGTAACACATACCGTAGAACAAAGGATTGAAGTAGACACCACTGCAAGCCATTGTCTACGTAACGCTCTTGATTCTTCGTCCAGATACTGAGGTTTTCCCGCAATCGAAACCACACCACGTCCTCTTTGTGTAGGGAACATTACAGACTGTAGCACATTGTGGAAGTAAGTGTGCATCAGAATTGGGGCATTTTGTGAGATATAGTCGTCGGGAAAATAAGCGGAAAGGTGAGAGTGTCGAAGGTTTACCCCACTCGCCACAACACCAACTACCGCGGCGACAACCGGTTCATGTGTTTTGGTAGTCTTGTATATGACTGTCACGTTAGTTCTCTCCAATCGTTTCAACATTGCAAATTGCAACTGCGCTGCGCTTACGCCTTGAACCCCTGTGTAAAAGAGCCCATTCCGTTCAAGAACAACTCCCATTAGAATGCTCCGGGATGTATTCGTTTCCTTACCAATCACGGAGACATGAACATAACCAAATCTGTGAACATGGAACATAAGGATATAGAAATCTTCAAGTTGGTCCGGTAGAGCCGAGGTTTCATTGGAAGTCTCAACGGTATTCGTTGTGCATATCTGTAAAGTTGACCGAGAACCAAATCCAGACTTCTCGGTGACAGGAATCTGGTAACAAGTGTTTAGATCTGCTAGAGGTTGAAGATACTCACAGCCTCGGTCTTCAAACTCAAATGTCGGAACCGTATCAAGCAGTAAATGATACTTTTTGTTTTGATTGTAGACAAAGAAAAGAAGAAAAACGACCAAGAATTGGCATACAAACGAGACGAAGAACGCCACTTTTGTGAGCACTTGTGAAGCTCTCCGCGTCCAGTTTTGAGTATCTTCTGATGAAGATGCGAAATTAATGAAGATTCTTCTCGCAATAGCTGGAAGCAAACCCAGCGGGTTGGCGATTCGGCGTCGAAGCATCATTAGATGATTTCTATGGGGACGTCTGGTACGCACAGAGGCAAGAGATACGACGTCTATAAGCAATCTGAATGAAATGGAAATGAGAAACGCTGGGATGATAGACACGGTGTTCTCGTGCAGATAGAAGTTGAGAGGGTCATCAATGATGTGTTGGTAGAAACCACGCACATCCCATTCGTTGTTGCTATTCACACCAGCTTGACGACAAGTATAGTTGACGAGCGCTTCCAGCGCGCTGTTTCGCTTTACGTTCTCTATTCTGGCCCACGTCGATGTCATTCTACAGCCAGTCTTGCAGCTGAACTGTCTTGTGTTGAGTAGAACTCTCCCTTTTAAAGGGTGCGAAAGCCAGAGAGCACGGATTTGATCAGTCTACAGCCAAAGTAACAAGCTCGGACCAAGACGGCGCTAGAGGAAACACTTGGACAGGGAACAAGCGTTGATTGCTAGCATTGGCTTGTTGTGTAGCTGCAATGTTCGCATGATATGAACAGCGTATAAACTGCTACTGGCGCAGATCACGCGGACTGAATGATTCAGTGTCCGCTTGGGCGGCGGCGCAATAAAGCAGAATACGTATCATACGGAACGATAGCGTGTCCACTTGGAACGGTCGCAACAAAGCTGAAATGCAAGCTGAGCACGGCATAAGTTAGAGCTACAGCTGGCGTGCGCGTGCTCCCGAAGGCAGGAGATGCGGATTTGGTAGATCAACACGTACGCGTACCGACGGTACCTTTGACGGCACCGACGGTGATGGACGTGTGGTTTTATTCTTGAGCGTGCTCCTTTCGATAATGAGCAGTTCTATCATACCTACAGTATGATAAGGGGGGAGGGGGGGGACGACGCAGCCTTGTTGACGCAGGACGCAATGCAGGAAGCTTCCAGCATTGCTGCCGCGTAGGCACCCAATGAAGGTGCCGCCAATGGAGCGTAGAAAGCGGCGCAGCCACACGTGGCGGCGGTGCATCCGCGTTGAAAAACGGAACGGCGCGCGCGCGCATGGGAGACGGCTGCGAGCGCCGCCCCCGCCCACCCACGCGACGTGCACTGCACGATGAAGGCGGTCGTCGCGCACCGCGGCAAGAGGCACGCCCTCGCCGAGCTGCCCGCCGCCGCGCGCCTCGCCGACGTGCGCCACGCCACCGCCGCCGCGCTGCAGAGCGACGTGCGGCGCGTCAAGCTGCTGCACCGCGGCCGCCAGCTGCACGACTGGCAGCTGCCGCTGTCGCAGCTCAAGCCGCCGCTGCTGTTTCTGGCGCTGCTCGACGACGCCGAGCGCGCCGTCACGCCTCCGACCTACACGCTGCCCACGGCGGCGCCGCGCGCGTCGGCGTCGGCGTCGGCGCTGTCGGCGTCGCGCGACGTGCGCATCGGCTCCATCCAGGTGCTCGAGCACCTGCCCAACGCGCACGTGGCGCGGCGCATGCTGCAGCAGCTGGCCACCGACGAGGGCTTCCTGTACTGCATGCGCCAGAAGCGCTGGCGCGTGAACGTGCTCAAGGAGATGCTGCCGGACGGGCGCGTGGGCGTGGACGCCGTGTGCGTGCTGGGCTTCAACCGCGGCCGCGGGCTGGAGATCGCGCTGCGGCTGCGCACGGACGACATGCAGGGCTTCCGCGACATGTACCGCGTGCGCGAGGTGTTTGCGCACGAGCTGGCGCACTGCGAGCGCGACCAGCACGACGACCGCTTCAAGGAGATCATGCGCTGGGTGCAGCGCACCGCGGACAGCCGCAGCTGGAACGTGGGCGGCCGCCGCGTGGACGACGGCCGCTCCGGCGGCTTTGGCGGCGGCGCGCGCGAGGCCAACCGGCTGGGCGGCGGCGGCGGCGGCGGCGGCGAGCGGCTGGGCGGGGGCTCGTCGTCGAGCCGGCTGCTACGGGAGCTGGAGGAGCGGCAGAGAAGGCGACGGAATGAAAAGTGACTCTTAGCGGCGGGCGTTTACGGCGTCGGCGCCGCTGGCGGCCTTTCTATTCATGACGAGGTCGACGAGCGCGTAGTCGTGCACGACGCGGAAGGGCGCGTCAAAGCAGAGGCCGACCTGGCGGCGGTCGTCGCTGATCTCGACCACGCACGCGCGCGCGGCGGCGCGCGCGGCGGCGGCGCACGCCACCAGCACGAACGGCAGCGCGACGGCGGACAGGTGGCTGGGCAGGCGGAACGCCAGGTCGTCCGCGGCGTGGTAGCGCCCCGCGCGCAGCCGCGCCGGCTCCGCCTGCGCGTTGCGCGCCAGCAGCGCGCGCAGCGCCTGGCGCCGGCGCAGCAGCGTGGCCAGCAGCCGCCGCTTCGCCTCCACGCCGCGGCGGCGCGCCGCCACCGAGCGCCGCAGCAGCCGCAGCCGGCCCACGGCGCAGCCGCGCGCGTGCGGCGGCGCGCGGCAGCCGCACGCGTCCAGCTGCCGCAGCAGCGCGGCGTGCCCCTTCCACAGCACGTTCTTGCCGGAGCGCAGCACGATGCCCATGGACGCGAACACGTTGAGCGTGTCGTACGTGCGGCGGCGGATGTTCTTGTCCACCGTCATGGAGTCCAGGCTGGCGCGGTCGTCGTAGCTGGCCAGCGCCTCCGCCACCAGCACGTCCGCCAGCGCCGTGTGCTGGATGCTGCCGAAGCGCACCAGCTTGCTGGCCACCAGCGCGGTGAACGCCTTGAGCCCCGCCTGGTACGGCGCCGCCGCCGCCGCCGCCGCCGCGCGCGCCGCCTTTGGCGGCGGCGGCGGCGGCGGCGGCGGCGGCTGCGGCGGCGGCGGCTGCTGCTGCTGCTGTGGGCAGGCGATTTCGCGCAGCGGCGCGCGCAAGGCGCGGCGCGACGGCGCGTGCGGCGGCAGCTGCCGCCGCTCGGCGTCGCACGCGCGCGGCGGCAGCGCGTTGCGCAGCAGCGCGGCGCGGTTGGCCGCGCACGCCGCGCAGTCGGGCGGGTGCGCCGGCACGCGGCCGCGCGCGCGGGCGGCGCCCATGTCGGGGGGGGGGGATGGGGGGACGGGGACGGGGACGGGGACGGGGACGGGGACGGGGACGGGGACGGGGAAGCGGCGGTGGGACGGCGGCGGGACGGCGGTGGGACGGTTGGGCGGGCGGAGCGGCGCGGTGGCGGCGGGATGCAAACGGGCGCGGATGGCGCCAAAAGCGCGGGCCGGGGGCGTCGGGCGCGCGCGCTTTATGCGCGATGCGGCGGAGCGCGCGGCGGTCTCATGACCTGAGGCGGCGCGGCGGCGCGGCGGCGCGGCGGCGCGGGCGATGAGAGCGCGCGGCGCGAGGTGCGCGGACAGCTGGCAGCGCGCGCCGGCAGCGCGCGCCAGCAAGCGCCGCGCGTTCAAATTCGAGAATTTGAACGCGTCATGGCTGCTGCCAGTGGTCGTAGTGATCTATACCCACCAACGTGTCTTCACTGTATCATTGTCATACCCCGCAACACTAAAAATGCTGCTACACGCCCTCGCGCACCAGCGCCTTCTGCTCCTCCGTCTCCCCCCCCTCCACCCCCCCCGCCGCCGCCGCCGGCTCCACCCACACGCCGTCCTCCTTCAGCAGCTCGATCAGCTCCTCCACGCCGCGCGTCTCCGGCACCGTGCGGATCTCCTTGCGCCCGCGGTACAGCGAGATGTGCCCCGGCTGCTTGCCCACGTAGCCGTAGTCCGCGTCGGCCATCTCGCCCGGCCCGTTCACAATGCAGCCCATCACCGCGATCGACAGCCCGGGCATGTGCTTGGTGGCCTCGCGCACCTCGTGCAGCACCGTCTCCAGGTTGAACAGCGTGCGCCCGCACGACGGGCACGCCACGTACTCCACCATCGTGCGCCGCAGCCCGAGCCCCTGCAGGATGCCGTAGCACACGGGAATCTCCTTGACGGGCGCCTCCGTCAGCGACACGCGGATCGTGTCGCCGAGCCCCTCGGCCAGCAGCGTGCCGATGCCCAGCGTGCTCTTGATGCGCCCGTACTCGCCGTCGCCCGCCTCCGTCACGCCCAGGTGCAGCGGGTAGTTCATGCCCTCGGCGTCCAGCCGTTTGGCGAGCATGCGGTACGCCGCCAGCATCACCAGCACCTTGCTGGCCTTCATCGAGATGACAATGTTGTGGAAGTGCAGCTCCTCGCACACGCGGATGCACTCGAGCGCGCTCTCGACCATGCCGCGCGGCGTGTCGCCGTACGTGAACAGCATGCGCTCGGACAGCGAGCCGTGGTTGACGCCGATGCGCAGCGCCTTGTCCTGGTCCCTCAGGCTCACGATGAGCGGCTTGAGCGTGTCGCGCAGCTTGTTCTTCGCCGCCTCAAACTCGTCGGCGCTGTACTCGGTGCGGTTCACGTCCGGCTTCTCAAACACGTACAGCCCGGGGTTGATGCGCACCTTGTCCACGTGCTTGGCCACCTCCAGCGCGATGCGCAGCCCGTTGTGGTGCACGTCGGCCACCAGCGGCACGTCGCGGTACTCGGCGCGCAGCTTGTCCTTGATGTAGCCCACGGCGTGCGCGTGCGCCATGCTGACGCACGTGACGCGCACAATCTCGCAGCCGGCCTCGTGCATCTCGCGGATGGAGCGCGCGGCGGCGTCGACGTCGAGCGTGTCCTCGTTGATCATGCTCTGCACGACGACGGGGTTGGCGCCGCCGATCAGAATGTCGCCCACGCGCACCACGCGCGTGGCGCGGCGCTGGATGGCGCCGCTGGCGATGTCCAGCCCGGCGAGGCCGGACTGGTCGGCCATGAACGCCTTGTCCTTGACGAGGTGCGGCGGCGGCGGCGGGCGCGCCGGGCCGTCGTGCATGCGCGGCGCGGCGCGGCGCGGCGCGGCGGGCGCGCGCGGCGGCGCGCGGCGCGCGCGCGCGGCGGCGCGGCGGGAGCGGAGGCGCCATGGCGACGGCGCGCTGGGCGCGAAGGACGGCGCGTTCATGGCGCGCGCGCGGAGCAGTGGGGGCGCGGAGACGGTTGGGAGGGGGCGCGCAGGACGTGGGCGGGGGGGGGGGGGGGGGCGCGGCGCGCAGTTGACGGCGCGGGCGGCGGGCGGCCGCGGCGAGCGGCTGCTGCTGCGGCTGCGGCTGCGCGCGAGCTGCGCGCGCATCGAATCGGTTGCGGCCGCGCAGCGCCGCCACGTGGCCACGGCGGCGCGCGCCAGCGGCGCGCCGTCAGCGCGTCGTGGGGAGATCATCGCGCGCCACGATTGTGCGCATCTTAAGACAGGGGCCTGTCTTAACAAGCGTCGTCAACGCTTGTTAAGACAGGGCCTCAGCGCCCCCTCGACGCGCGCCACGCCATGGCGTTTGCGCCGCCGCCGCCGCCGCCGCCGCGCTGGCGCGCCGCGCGCCGCGCGCGTCCGCGCGCGCCGCTGTGCTGCGCGGCGCCGGCAAAGCCGCGGCGCGTGGGCATTGCGGGCGCCGGCATAGCCGGGCTGGCGGCCGCGCTGGCGCTGCAGCGCACGCCGCGCACCGGCGTGCAGCACATCGACGTCTTCGAGCCGCGCCCGGCGGTGGACGCGGGCCAGGGCGGCGCGCTCAACCTCAACGGCGCGTCGGCCATTCTGGCCAACGCGTGGGGCGTGCCGGTGCGCGACGTCGGCGCGCCGATCGACCGCGTGGTGGCGCGCGAGGCCACGGGCCGCACGCTGTACACCGTCGACGTCGCGCAGCAGCTGAGCCGCGCGCCGCGCGCCGCGAGGCAGCTGTCCATCGACGGGCGCCACTCGTTCATGGCGGTGATGCGCGAGCAGCTGCAGGCGCTGCTTGTCAGCGAGGTGCGGCACGGCGTCACGTTCCATCGCGGCGAGTCGAACCGCGTCGCCGCTGTGCAGCCGCAGCCGGGCGGCAAGGCGCGCTTCGTGCTCGCCGACGGCTCGCGCTCCGCCGCGTTCGACCTCGTCATCGGCGCCGACGGCGTGCGCTCCTCCGTGCGCGCCCACGTGTGCGGCACACGCGCGCAGCCCATCTACGGCGGAATCCGCATTCAGTGGGCGCTGTCCCGCACCTGCACGCTGCCGCGCGGCCAGCTGGAGCAGTGGTTTGGCGACGGCGCGTACGTCGTGCGCTACGCCGCAGGCTCGAAGGCGCACGCGTTTGAGATGATGGCGTGCTCGTTTCGGGAGCCGCGGCGTGCCGCGGAGAACGAGCAGTACGAGCAAGACCGATCGCTGCGGCACGACTTGCTCGCAAGACTGCACGCCTCGAAGATGCCCGCAAGCGTCGTCGATGTTTTGGAGCGTAGCCAGCGTCTGATCGAGACGCCCGTGTATCGCCAGCCGCTCCCGCGCGCATGGCACCGCGGGGCGTGCTGCCTCGTGGGCGACTCAGGTAAGAGGAACAGGCACGCACCATTTCAAACCCCAACAGCCGAAGCGCTTCAGCCGCATGATCTCTGACGTTTTTTTTGTTTCTGTGTTGCGCAGCGCACGCCATGCCGCCGTATCTCGGGCAAGGCGCCAACCAAGCAGTGCAGGATGCGTACTGCCTCGCTCTCGCCATCTCCGCAATCGGCACGCAGTACGGCTCGCTCTCAGAGGCGTTGCACCGGTACGAGGCCGTGCGGCGCGTGCCCGTGGAGGCGACGTTGCAGACAAGCCGCCTCGTTTCGTTGCTGGAGATTCAGCAAGGAAGCATACGGACCAGGCTGCGGAACAACCTCTTCCGCGTGCTTGGCGCCGCAGGCGTTCCTGGAAGAACGCTGGTGCAGGCGGCGATTCCGCGCGTGTCGTGATCCATTAAATTAATGCGCAAAGTGAATCCACCGACGCAGCCCGCGGCACGACACAATCGCGCACGCTGTCGGTCCACGTATCATAGAGAATACACATCTGTACAAGGGTAGAATCTCCGCCATGACCTCGTCTGGGAATTGTCGCCGCGCGCTCAACACTGTTGTTGCGTCCGTCGTCACCGCTCCCCGCGCCGGTGTGGCGATCTGCACTGCCTGTTTGCTTCCACCTTGACACCGTCGCACTATGAGGCACACCGCCTTCGTCGCCGCTACACCGCTGTGTCCATCACGCGCTCAGAGCCAAGCGGCACTCTCCCGCACCGCGTTCGTGCCACCACAAACGATGCGCGTGCCGCACCTGAGGAGGGTTCAACTCGTGACTCGCATGATCGCGCCCGAGGTGGCGCGCAACGCGATAGCCGTGTACGGCGTGGTGATTGCCGGCGGCGGCATCGGGGCGTTTCTTCGCAGCGGATCCAAGCCGAGCGTGATCTCGGGCGTGGCGGCCGGCATCGTTCTGGCGGCGGCGTACGTGAAGGACAGTGTACCTATTGCGCTGGCAACCGCTCTGGCACTCGCTGTGGTATTTGCCATCCGTTTAGTTAAGACGAAAAAGTTTATGCCGGCAGGCATGCTTGCTGTGGTGTCCGTGTTGGCAGCAGCATTCTTCGCTGCGGCTATCTACGCTTAAAACAGTAGGAGGGACGGCGGCGCAGATGTCAGTCGGACACAAGCGCCAGGATGAAGAAGTAGAGGTATATGAAGAACATGAGCAGATGGTGAGCCAGCTTGAGTTGGCTGATGTTGCGCTCCTTATCAACGTCGTTGAAGATGGACGTATTGTCTAGTAAATGGCGACGCTCTTTGTAACGCCACCCGTGAAACAGCACCAGAGGCGCGTTTAGCACCGCTGGGATGAAGTAGCCGCGGAATAGAATCAGTAGCGTCAGCAGCACGTGCCCGACGTACTCGGGCATCACCAGGCGGTTTATGAGTTCGCACAGCTCGATAGGGTTGATGTGATCGACGGTCAAGTCCGAAAACAAGATGAGCGCGTACACAGAGCAAAACAGCAGCGCGGCCGTGCCGAGGAAGACGGTCGCCCAGAAGAACACCTCGGTGATGACGCCCATGGAGCGGCAGCGAATTTTGTCTCGCGGCGGCCGCAAACAGCCGGAACAGAGTAGAAAGCGCAGCGCGATGAGATCGCGAATCACTGCGCTGCGTGCGGCGGTGAACGGAAGCGGGGGGGGGGGGGGGGCGCTTCGTCGATGGTGTGACGGCGTGTTGGCGGGCAATGGGCGCGGCTCGACGCGGGCGACGCGCGCGCGCGGTGGCGGATGGGCGGCTTTGGCGGGGACGGCTACGGCGCGGGCAATGCGCTATTCGGGGAGGCGGTGCG
This sequence comes from Gracilaria domingensis, assembly GCA_022539475.1. Lineage (NCBI taxonomy): Eukaryota > Rhodophyta > Florideophyceae > Gracilariales > Gracilariaceae > Gracilaria > Gracilaria domingensis. Next base: position 89,064 of record VCMS01000073.1, read on the forward strand.
CGCGCGGTGCGGCGATGTTGCGTGGCAAACAGCGCTGTGCCGTTACCGGTGCGCCGATTAGCCCGTGACCGCGCGCCTGAAAGTTTCGCTGAAACGGCACGCTGCCGCGCATTTTTCGTAGCGCGTCACCCCCCCCCCCCCCTCCCCCCCAAAAACGCGTGCCCCGCCGCCGTCGCCGCCGCCGCCGCCGCCGCCGCGCCGTCGTCCGCCTCTTCTCCCGCCCGCGCGCGCGACGCACCCCAGCGCGCTCCCCGACTCGATCTCCGCGCCGCACAGCCCGATCTGCGCCCCGCTCCACCCGACGACGAAATGCCCCCCCGCCAAAGCGCGGTCGCGGCGGCGGCGCCGGCGGGCTGGAGTACATCTCGCTGGACGGGCTGCGCATCGACGGCCGGCTGCCCAACGAGGTGCGCAAGATCCGCTGCGCGCTGGGCGCGCTGTCGCGCGCCGACGGCTCGGCGTACTACGAGCAGGGAAACACGCGCGTGCTGGCGGCGGTGTACGGGCCGCGCGAGCCGACGGCGCGCGACTTTGAGCACGACAGGGCGATTGTCAAGTGCGAGTTTTCGTCCGCCATGTTTGCCTCCACCGCCAGACGCCGCACGTGGAAGGGCGACCGCAGGAGCACTGCCGCCGCGCTCGTGGTGCAGCGGCTGTTTGAGGGCGTGATTTTGCTTGGCGAGTACCCTCGATGCCAGATCGACATTTATATTCAGGTGTTGCAGAATGACGGCGGCTCGCTGGTCGCGGCGGTCAACGCCGCCTGTCTGGCGCTCATCAACGCCGGCGTGGCCATGTCGGACTTTGTGGTGGCGTGCAGCGTGGGCTATGTGGAGAACACGTTTGTGGCCGATCCCAACTCGCTGGAGAGCGCGTCCGATCGACCGGAGCTGACGTTGGCCATAACGCCGCATTCCGGGCAAGATTTGCAGCTGCCAGCTCACAAGCAAGCTGCCGGACTCTGGCAGCTTTGAGGCGGCCATGCAGTACGCCACGGCCGGCGCCAAGCAAATCTTTGGCGTGCTAGAGTACGAAGTGAAGAAGTACAGTGTGGGTCTGCTGGACTCTCGGGGCATGGTTGCGCTGTAAAAAGTGAGCGCAGTTTGGAGAGGCGCACTTGCATACGATTGTGTTTTTTTCTTGTTTGTGTGTTGGATATATATATACATGTACATACATACATACGCAAAGATGAACAGGTGAGTGTGTACATTGGGTGTGGGTGAGGTGGGTGAGGTGGGTGAGGTGGGTGAGGTGGATGCGTATCACCGAAAGGCGTTATGGTCGACGTCAAAAAGCTCTGATGACGGTTGCAGCTCAAAGTCTGAGGCGGCGCACGGTTGCGGAGGTTCCTGCGGCATGTGTCGATCCAGAGTGCGCAGCAGCATGAGGTGCGGGTTGTACTGCTCGATGGAGGTGCGCGCGCGCGCGCCCGAGGTGGCAGTTCATGAGCAGCAGCTCGATGGTGGCGAGGTCGGGCACGGCGGCCAGCTCGACGACGGCGGCGCCGAACGACACGGCGGACATGGCGAGGCGGGTGAGGCGCGGGCTGGGCACGAGCGGAATGACGAGCAGCACGACCCTGAGAATGGCGTACGACGCGGCGGCGCCGCCGGCGGCGCAGGCGACGCCGCGCGCGACGCCCTCCTTGATGGTGTGGCGCAGGAAGGAGCGCTCCTCGGGCGCGAGCTGGTGCAGCGGCGAGGCGCGCATGCCGGAGCGCGCGAGGCGCAGCGCGGCGGCGGTCTCGCGCGGCTCGACGGCGTTGGCGATGGTGAGCACGTGCTCGGCGCGCTGGCGGCGCGAGTTGTACTGCGCGCAGGGCGGGCGCGCCGACTCACAGTGCGCGTGCAGCAGCGGGCGCGCGTGCGGGCTGAGCAGCGACGGCAGCAGCAGCAGCAGGCACGGCGGGGTGAGCTTGGCGCGCGGGAGCATGGCGGGGGGGCGCTGGGCGCTGGGCGCTGGGAGCGGGCGGGCGGCGGTGGGAGGCGGAGCGGGAGAAGACGCGCGCGGCGGCGGCGAAGCGGTCGGGGGGGGCGGAGGGGGCGGAGGGGGCGGAGGGGGCGGAGGGGCGGAGGGGAGGGCGGGGGCGTTGGACGAGTGGGCAGTTTATGCGTTGAGTTAAGATATGCGCGCGCGCCAATGGCTGGCGCCGCAAAGCGCCACTAGCTGTGCTGTGGCAGTGCCGTCTCCACCACCTGCGTGGCGTCCAGCGAGTGCATCAGCTCGTCCAGGTCGCACTGCCCGCCGCCGCCGCCGCCGCCGCCGCCGCGCCGCTCCGCGCCCACGCGCATGTAGCGGTGCACGCTGCCGCGCCGGCGGAACGGCGAGCGCTCCTGCTCGCCGCGCGGCTGCCCCTGGCGCTGCTGCGCGCACGCGCTGTGCACGGCGGACTTGGACAGCGCGAACAGGCTCTTGCGGCTGATGAGGCCGCCGCCCTGCAGCAGCGCGCCCATGGACGGGCGCGTGCGGTCGGGCGCGCGCTGCGACGGGTGCGCGCAGCCCAGCAGCTCGTGGAAGGCGTTGACGTCGACGCGGCGCAGCGGCGCGCGCGGCGGCGGCGGCGCGCGGCGGCGCGGCGCGCACGCGCCGTCGCAGGCGCGCGGCGCCGAGTTGAGCTCGCGCACGTCGCGCGCGCCGTCGCGCCACACGCGCAGCTGCGTGAGGCGCGCGGCGCGCTGGAAGCGCGCGGCGTCGCGCGGCGGCGGCGTGGGCGAGTCGGCGCGCCGCGGCGGCGGCGGCGCGCGGGGCGGCAGGCGCGGCGGCAAGCGCGCGCGGCTGGGCGGCGCGGGCGGCGGCGACAGCGAGCGCGACGACACGGACGAGGCGCAGCTGTCGAGGTCGGGCGGCTTGTACGGCTGTCGGGGCTCGGGCGGCGGCGGCGGCGCGGTTGCGGAGGGTGGTTGTGGCGATGGCGATTGTGCTGGAAACGGCGGGAACTGTACTGCCGGCGGGAACGGTGCTGCCGACGGCAACTGGACTGCCGACGGCAACTGGACTGGCGACGGCAACTGGACTGGCGACGGCAATTGTGCTGTCGGCGATAGGGGTGGCGCCGCCGACAGCGGCGGCGCTATGGAGCGGAGTGGTGGCGACGACAGCGACGGCGACGGCGACGGCGACGGCGACGGTGACAGCGACGGCGACGGCGGCGGCGGCAGGCGCGGCGGCGACGGCACGGCAGGCGACGCAGGCGCGGCGGGGCGGCGGTAGCGCAGCATGGCGGCGAGGGGGCGGCGGGCGGCTGTCGACGGAGGGGGGGGTAGAGCGCGCGGCGGGCGGCGGCAGGCGCGCGCACGCGCTGAAAAAGGGGCGGCTGAGAGCGCGCCGGCGCCGTGGCTGAGGCGGGCGCGGCGCGCGCGCCAGCGCGTAACGGTGCGCGCGGGCGGCGCGGGCGCGCCGACGTGCGACGGGCGGCGCGCGGCGGCGGCGGCGGCGGCGGCGGCGCGCGGCGGCGCGCGGAGGGGGTGGGGAGCGGGGGGGCGCGTTTTGAATTTGAATGTTTGTTCTTTACCACGCGAGACTCGAGAGCGTCAGCGCATCGTCGGCACGCCGCGCACGCGCGGCGGCGGCGCGATGTTCCACAGCGCGCGCAGCTCGTCGACGTCGCGGTGCAGGTAGCGCTCGTAGCGCACGGCGAGCAGGTCGTGCGCGCCGGCGCCGGCGCGCGCGGCCCACGGCAGCAGCCGCGCCAGCAGCGCGGCGCGCAGCGCGGGGCGCACGCGCAGCAGCCCGCCGGCGACGGCGAGGCCGGCCACGGGCAGCCCGGTGTGCGCCAGCTCGAACGCCTTCTGCGCGGTCTCGCCGGCCAGCGACGTGGGCAGCCCCGTCAGCACGTGCCACACGTCGTGCACGTCGCGGTAGCGCTGCAGCACCCAGCGCTGCTGCGGCGGCGCGCGCAGGCGCGCGGGCGCGCGCTGCTCGGGCGCGAAGCCGCGCCGCAGCATGAACTGCGCGTACTGGCGGCCGAGCGAGCGCGGCGGCAGCCGCGCCAGCTGCGGCAGCGCGGCGCTGCCGCCGGCGGGGAAGCGCGCGGGCGACAGCGTGGCCAGCATCTCGCGGCCCTCGGCGCTGCGCTGCAGCCGCGCCACCAGCCGCGCCGCCGCGCCGCCGCTGGTGAGCTCGCCCAGCAGCGCCAGCGCGTCGGCGCGCGCGGGGTTGGCCAGCGTGACGGCGGCGCTGCCCACCGCGAGCAGCAGCCGCGCCGGCGGCGACAGCGGCGCGGGCGCCATGGTGGTGCAGAGACAGGAAAGCAACGACAAAGCAAAACGCGCGCAAGCGGCGGCGCTCTTTTGGGCGCGCGCGCGCGATTTTTGCGGCGCGCGCGCGCGCGCGCGCGCTCAGTCGCGCCGCCGGCTGTGCAACACGCGCACGTACATGAGCGCCGCGCAGCTGGCGCCGATCAGCGCCAGCACCACGTACACCATGAGGCGGTTGAGCATGGCGCGGCGGTGCATCGTGTTGAGGATGCCGTCGCTCTGCTGCAGCCCGGACGCCATGTTGCCCAGCTGCGTGCGCGCGCGGCTGATGGTGCCGCGCTGCGCCTGCAGGTCCTCCAGAATGCCGGCGCCAATCAGCTCCGTCTCGGCAATGTGCCGCCGGCTGTCGTCGATCATCTCGCCGCTCTTCTCCACGTGCGCCGTGTTGGCGCTCATCTGCAGCCGCACGTCGCCGCCGCCGCCGCCGCCGCCGCCGCCCAGCAGGCTCGCGCGCTGCTGCGCGTCGCGGCGCTGCGCGGCGGCGGCGCGCGCGGCGCGCAGCGCGGCGCGCGCGTCGGACAGCGCGTTGCGGCCCTCGGTCACGTACGGGCGCAGCCGGTTGCGCGCGGGCAGCGGCTGCGACTGCGCCTCCAGCTCCAGCGCCTTGAACGCGTCGGCGGCGTCGGCGACGAGCGCGTCGGCGTCGGCGAGCGCGCGCGCCGCGTGCTCCGGCTCGGCGGCCGCCGCGCCCGCCTGCAGGCTGTGCTGCGCGCTGCGCAGCGCGGCGTACAGCTCGCGGTGGTGGTCGGAGAAGGTGCACTCGAGCGGCGGCAGCGCGGGCTGCGCGAACGACATGGCGGCGGCGCGGTTTGGCGGCGGCGCGGGGGAGCAACGCGTTGCGCGACCGGCTGCTGCTGACGTCGGAGCCGTTGCATGCGCAGCAGCCGCAGTGCGCAGCTTCATTTTGATTCCAAACGCCCCATTTTGCAAAACAGTGCATTTCAACAAACAACAACAAATGAAAAAAAGCGAAAATAAAATAATAAGCACTACGGTAGATTGGCATGTCAATACCCCCACTACCGTAGTGATTAGCGGCATGGAGCTACTTGGCAACACGAGTCCTTGGGAGTCCTTACCACCACGCAATGAGTTTTTGCGTAATCAAGTACGTAGCTCATGTAGCTGAATTATGCTGCCACAAGCATATCTCTGGCAAACATTTACACGTACGTTTGTTACTTTATATTTCAGAAATATAATATATTTATATATATCTGCATTCCCAATTTGAACTCAGCATCATGCTGATTCCGTCAGCAATAAAATGATTTATTCCTAAAATTGTTCTCTTGGCCGCAATGTCGCTTGTGTGCCTCGCGTTCGCCATCAGATCCTCCCACAAAAGCAGTGGCCCTATTTTCCAGCAACGTAACACACAATGTTTATGTTTTTTGATGACAGAACCCCCCTTGACTGCACGTGTGCATGGAAGAGAGCCGAAGGCTCCATTTCTATTTCATTGCGTGTGCACCATTTCAAACAAGCCCAACGCTCTCTCAGTCTCACCGCGCCGCGCTGCATCGTGTTGAGCATGCCGTCGTTCTGCTTGCAGCCCGGAACACACGCTGCCCAACCGATCGCGCGCGCGGCTCACGGCGCGACTCGCGCCGACGGGCGGCCGCCGCCGGCTGCGCGCGCGCAGCGCCGCCGACGACTGCGCCTCCAGCTGCAGCGTCTTGAACGCGTCACCGGCCTCCGCGATGAGCGCCTCGGCTTTGGCGAGCGTGCGCGCCGCTTGGCCTGGTCCCAGCTCCGCGCATGACTGCAGGCTGTGCTGCCCCAGCGTGGCGCGTAGCGCGCGGCGGTAGTCGGAAAGCGTATATTGGTGGCAGCTGCTCACGTCCGAGCCGTTGGAACTTCCAACTTGGAAGCGGACAACGATTTCAAACAAAATTCGTGTTGATCATCTCAGTGAGATCATCTCACCAAGCCAGCATCGTGGCCAAATGTCGGCGAGCAACGGCCCAACTCCATCCGACTGGCATGATCCAACTTGGATCATCCAAGTGCACATCGTGCAGTAGGACCTACGACGTACGTCACTCACCGCGCCGAGCTTCCTCCTTTCCGCCCGGACTGCCGTGGCGGAGCGAAAAGGAGCAGCGAGTGCAGGCGTAACGCCGCCACCATGTCTGGCTCTCCACCTGCGCACCAATCCACTCCAGACTCCCCACCCTCGTGTGATGAGCTACCGCCGCCTCGAGAGGCCTTAAGCCCACTTCAGCCCGGCAACTGGCTCTCTTGGGCGACCTACATCTCCAAAAGTGCACGCTGGAACAGTGCTTTGAGATTGACAGAGACGTTCACGGCTCATATGAGCTCATAGATGGTCTCCTGTATTACCGTGAGTTTCGCTGGCCCGAAAGCCATGCTCAAGTTGACTACGTCTGCCGCCGTTTTTTGGATGTACCAACCGCACAAGTACACCCTTACCTTGAGTACGGCATAGATTACACCGTGGCTATTCCGCCCACGCAAAAATGGCTGCAGCTGCCGACGCGCCCTTCAGGCAGCACCTCGCGAATGAGTGCGCACTCCTCTCCACCCCCATCTCCCCCCCAAAGTGCCGACGAATACCTTTCAGTCCTGCGCCCAGATGTTTCGATCGGGTACTGGCTCACACGCGACACGCGAGGAGAGACAAGTACAACAAGGTGATGCAAAACTTGCGGACTTTCCTCTGGGCTATCCTCCGGAATTTGTGCTCGAGTGCGCACAAACCGACTACAGACTCGATTTGGAAACCAAAGCAGCCATGTACGCCGCAGCAAACGTGAAAACCTACATGATCATCCACAATGATGCCCCAAACAGGCACAACAAAGAAAAACACAACCCTGCCGTCTTTATCGGCCGTCTCGTCGGACACAGATATCAAGGTTTGGACGTACCACTTCGAGGCACGGACAAAGTGGACATACCGTACATCGGGCAGCTCGAAGCGCAAAATTGCATAAAGCCGCGTTTGCATGCCGCGTTTTGAAACGTCGCCGACGGTAGACACATCGCCGACGGTAGAAGGATAACCTTCGCTCACCCTTAAATGCCACTAAATAAAGCTCTCGTTCGTTCGTTCGTTCGTTCTCACCCTTTGTATATCACCCATGTCAACGAACACCACCCGTCGGCACGCAGAACACAAATTCGTTTGGGACGCTCGCGCGGCGGCAGGGCAAGTGGAAAGACGGCGCCAACTACACCGAGCGCCGCTCCCGGTTTCTCATCGCTTCGAGTCCACACATGCGACGGCTGCCGCGTAAGCCGCCCCCTCTTGCTTCTGCACTAATCGCGCATCTTGCGGTAGTCGATGGCTGCTATGATCCTCAAATTCAAATTTTGTCTAATAGATGCTCAAAAGAATCGGAAATTGCTGCGAAGCAGACTCCTGTCCTTTTGTCGGCCACCTCTTTGTTTCCTCAAACAACTTGTCTGCTCTGTGATCCTCGTCAAGCATCGAAAGGGGCAGCAAACGCCTCCTCCCAAGTTTTCTTCACCCCATTTGGCGCCGCCTACAGATTCATTAAAGATTTTGTCACTCTGTTTTCTCCACCAGTTCTCTCACGTTGCGACTGCTTCAAAAGTGCTTCACTCTGTGTGGCAGTTAGTGTTTGTAGCGGATCGAAACCAGATTGTTTGCGCTCAACCTATTTCGCACAACCCTGATGGCAGTTGAAAGCGAGCGGTGTTGACAAGTTCTTTGTTCACGCTATAAGCCTTATACGTGTGCAAAGGTACCAGGAAGAACTGCAAACGCAAGGGGGCACAAGCGTTTTAAACATTTTAAACGCTCTGTGGTACCACACGTGGTGTGCGACTGTCTCGAATGCCCCGTAACCACAAGCCCGTCAGGGCTGCTCGAGGGCACGAGCGGTCACTGACTTGGCGTCGTCGCCTTGGAGCAGCTCCCACGCACCTAGCGTCGTCGCGCACTTGAGCAGCTCTCACGCACGTCTCGTGTGCAGAGGCTCTCGTTTCCATGACCGAAGCGTCATGGAAACGAAAGCCTCTGGACAGCTTCTGCAAGTATGTGGGAGACGGAATGGAAACGGGGCATTTGGATTACTCGTCAAGAAGAGGAACGCAACGGTGTGACAAGGCGTTATTACGGCTGAGCTGGACATTCTCGGAAAGAGGAACCTCCCCTCAAAGCTGGCCATGGATGGAATTATGTCGCGACATGTGGAGATACTTTGCTATCGAATAACATTATTCAGCTATTCCTTCACGTGTGTGATTCCTCTCCAGCGCCATTTGAGAGTCCTAAAACCGTAACTGTGCTTTGATTGAAAGAAGCACATGTGCTTGCAGTACTTTTGACCAAGGTGAGAGAAAAAAACTCACGTGAACCTCACTCCCGAATGCATGTTCTCTGCATGTCGCATTGCTCGATACAATATCCCTCGAGCTGGACTCAATTTGATGTCAGCACGTCGACCCAGAAACGTTGCTTCGACGGTAGCAAACACTCGGCAGCAGTTAAAAGCTCAACTCGAACCCGAGACTGGTTCAGAGGACTGCACACCAATTGAGACACCAATCCTCGTTGCACGCCGTCTCCCCTCTGCAAGCGTCAACGATGGCCTTCCCAACGCCCTCTGTCAACTTGGTCGCCAGTCTGCACTTGACGCGTGCACGTGTATCTTAGCTCGTGGACGTCAAGCAGGAATAGACTGCCGTCAAGCGCAAAGACATCTTGGTAATGAAAAGGGATTCTCCCCCCTTTTCCACTGAAACTAATCCATGACTCAGTATTAATAACGCAGAAACAAAGCTGTGTCTTGCAGCTGTAGCTTGCGGCTTTTATCGTACCTGACAAAACTTCAACTTGTATTGATTGTGGTATGCTCTTATCGTTGTTAGCATTCACAAGTCGTCGTCCCACATTTCTGCGGGACCATTCCAGAATTGGTCACTTTGGCACCCACCGCAGTGTTGCAATGCAGCGGGTCTTCCATACCCTCTGCAGAGCTACGCAGATTAGGGCAACCTCCCAATACCTTCACTTCCATTCTTTCACACGCTGATCGCTCAGAGGTGTGCATCGAGTGTAGCAGCCCCGCTGGTAACCTAATCATGGGTGATCCCGGTCAACTGCCGGAAGCGACACAATGTGCCACCCGATCTACGTGACATATGACAAACAAACGATCACGAAAGACACGAACTGCACCTGGGCAGCATAAGGGCGTGCCAAAACTGCATAATAGCACTTTTAGCCGCTCTGTTCAGCCCGACATATGCAGTTGTGGAACAGCTGGCACAAATCTTTTTACAACAAGATGAGTAAGGTATACGCATACACTAATCCAAAACTCACAACCGCAGGGCAGAGCGCCCCGGGCATCTTTCATGTTTGATTTCCTGGGGTAGCTTCCAGGTGTTATAAGCAGCTCCCAAGAACGTAAACTTGATTTGAGCCTTGGCCCAATTATCGGCGCTAGCTTGCTCTAGCATTCATCAAGGAAATGAAACAGTAGCTTCAAGATGATTACCTTGGATTTCCTTGACGCAAATGTATTTAATGTACTTAAGTACATTTTCATTTCATTGACCGTCAGTCTTGCCGGCGACCTTCTCATTGATGCCCTCTCCGCGTACAGGATTTCAAGAAAGCTCACAAAGCTCGGATGGGCTTACCCGCCGGATTCCTCGATTCGTCACCGCTTCAGACGAGGAGTAAAACCAAGAAGGCTCTCAGACGGCATATTCGTTTTCGCAACCGTCATTCTCATTTCGATTTTGGAGCTTACCCTAGAATTTTCTTCTGGTGCAGAATTAATATGGACCGAGAAGACTATAACGCTACGAATGGCAAGAAAGGCAGCTAATCTAAGTGTCGTGCTTCAAAGCGGTCCAAACTACATATCAAGGATTCGAGAGGCATTGCAGCGGGTAGAAAATACATGCTTTAACGTTAAGGAAGCATGGTACTATCCGGTCAGTTTGAACATGAGTTCTTCAAACGAGTTCAATGGTCTGGGACAGGCAGTCATTTGCCCAAATAACTATTCGGAACCAACTAGTGCCAATGAAGATCTCATGAGGCACAGCTTTGCCGCGTCAGAGATTCTGACGACAAAATTATGGAATGCTTCCCAATTGAGATGTGGTCGAGACGTCGGAAGCACGGAAGTAACGGTCCCACTCACGGAAGCAAAAGACGAAGACATCGGAGCTCCACATAAGTTTAGTTTTGTGGCGGTTAACTTCAGGAGACAAGCTCCTGATAAAGGCTCTGAGACACCGCTCACCGCCAAGTCTGATTATATCGCTAAGCCTACGGCATTCTACACAGCTAGGTTCACCCTAGAGAGCAACAACACTTTGGAATGTCTCTTGAAAATGAAATGGGTAAAGAGTGAACCTGAAGATGATGGAGTAAGAGAAATTGTCGGCATTGAAGTGTGCTTGGTGCCCGTCGCCGAAAACAGATCAGTGTTGGCCTTATATGATGATATTGAGAACGGAGAAGGACACCAGCTCGTGATGTCTGTTGCGTTAGATGGAGTCCGATCATTTCATGATATGAAAGTGCTTCCAGCCTTACCATTGATGGTGGGGCAGAATAATGGCGAGCACACATATCGAGAGCTTGCCACAATGACGATAATGAGCTCTCAGATGTTCCAAAGAATCAACACAGACGGTTTCCACGATGAGCAGCATATTGTTGCAGATGAAAGTAAGATCGCTCCCACCTTGAATGAATGGGGCCTGGGTCTGTATGTGGCTGGACTAGTTGTCATCGTTTTCGCAAGAAGCCTGATAAGGAGAAAAGATTTGCAAGGAAAAGGAAATCTAGGAACAGCCAAAGGAGTGGCTGAACATTGGATGCTAATGATCGAGGATATTGAAGATAATCTAAATAGGAAGGGAAGAGTTGTATTTGTTTCTAAACCAGGCAACGAAGCAAAACCAAATGGTGTGAGTGTAAAACGAGAACAGATTTGAGAAACACGTATCAGGATTACGACGGCGCGATTGTCTAGTTTCTCTCATCGGGTTTCCCGGATTGAAGTTTACATTTATGAACTCGTAGAACGGCCGTAGTGAAGTAAAACTTTTCCTGTAAAGAGAAGTGAGGACCTCGTTAACTTGAAGTGATTGAACGATCGGCTTCATGTCAGAGTTATCTATTTTGTTTCTATTGCCAGGCTACATGGTTCAAGAATGAAGTGCATTATGTGCTTTGAAGGTAAAATCTGCAAAGCTTTTATTCATAAATAATGGACCAATCGCAGATGATGATGTCTTGGAGCGCACGGTAGCCAGACGCATATGCGTGCCAAATCACGCGCGGCACTGGGTCCAGGTTTGAAATTCAAACCACTGTGCGGTTGCACTTGGTCGCTTCTTTAATGGGTTGCACTTCTGCTTCAAATTTCTGGCAACCCAGAAGGAGCGACCTTGCTGTTCTTGAGCAGTACGGTAAGGATGTGGTTCATATTTGCATCTGCACATCCGCCTGTCATTGTCGCATCATCGCAGTTGCCAAAAGAGTACACCATCAGGTACCATCACTCGTTTTGCAGCAATGAAAGTTTTTTTACTTTCTTACCCACACTGTTTTCCCGTGGATAATTTTCGTGTAGAGCTCATGAGCTCTTGTCCTATTGCGTCGACTGAGACAAACAACTGTCTCAAAGGTTCTTGAAAACATTGTTATAGCAAAGTGACGACGAAAGGACGCGTCCGCAACGAGAGCGGACGGTCTCAAATCGAGTCATCGACAATACTCTGCTCTGTACTAAGTACAAGTACATGCAGCCACGCTGTGTCTGTTTTAGCGTAGCGTACCTAGCGGAACAAATGCATTTTTGTCAGTTTATTCTACATGTATTCCGTGCGCAAAAAAATGTCTAGAAGTAAAACAGCAGTGTTTTAAGAAAGAAAATTTAAAAACTATGTTTATTTTTGTTAGTTTCTATGAAGATTTGATCCATGGAATAGCTAATCCAGGACATGGAAGAGCTTATCCATTTGACTATTCCAGGAGAACTCCTTCGCGTACATGGAAGAGGTCTCTGACAAGGGGGGCCGAAGGTTACATTTCTACTTCACTCACCGTCACTCTTCCCGTCGAGATTGATGGTCCTCTGCGCGTGCAGCATTTCAAGAAAGCCGACAAACCGCGGGTGGCAAGCCTTTCCAGCCGGATTCCTGGATTCGTCATGGCTTCAGAGTCTGAAGTTCAGACGAGCAGTAAAACTAACAAGGCTCTCGGTCACACCGCGCCGCGGTGCATCGAGTTGAGAGTGCTATCGCTCTGCTCCAGCCCGGAAGACACGTTGCCCAGCTGATCGCGCGCGCGGCTGATGGTGCCGCGCTGCGCCCGCAGCTCCTCCAGAATGCCGGTGCCAATCAGCTCCATCTCCGCAATTTGCCGCTTGCTCTCGTTGACCATCTCACCACCCTTCTCGATGGGCGACCTGCTGGCGCTCATCTGCAGCCGCGCGCCGCCCGAGCCGTCGCCACCCCGCAGCAGCGCGCGCCGCGCCGCCTCGGCGCGCGCCGCGCGCAGCGCGCCGCGCGCGTCGGACAGCGCGGCGCGGCTCTCGCTGACGCGCGGCCGCAGCCGCGCGGGCAGCTGCTGCGACTGCGCCTCCAGCTGCAGCGCCTTGAACACGTCGCCGGCGTCCGCGATGAGCTGCTCGGCCTCGGCGAGCGGGCGCGCCGCCGGGTCTGGCGTCGCTTGGTCTGGCTCCAGCTCCGCGCATGACCGGATGAGGCTCTGCGCCTTGGTCAGCGTGGCGTGTAGCTCGCGGCAGTGGTCGGAAAAGGTCGACTCGGGCGGCGGCAGCGCCGGCTGCGCGAACGGCATGGCGGCGGTGCGTTGTGTGTTGGATGGCGGCAGACGCGGACGACAGAAGGCGGAAAGGGGTCGCTCCTTTTATATTACCTTCGGTATTTCAAACAAGATTCGTGTTGAGCTCATCAAGCCAGCACCGTGGCCCAACGTCGGCGATCATGATGAACGGCGGAACTCGATCCAAGTGCACATCGTAGATATTCACCGCGCCGAGCTTCCTCCGTTCCACCGACGGCCGTGGCGGAGAGAAAAGGAGCACAGAGTGCAAGCGTAACGCCGCCACCAATGTCTCAGGCTCCACCTACGCACCAATCCACTCCAGACTCCCCACCCTCGTGTGATGAGCTACCGCCGCCTCCAGAGGCCTCAAGCCCACTTCAGCCCGGCAACTGGCTCTCTTGGGGCGACCTACATCTCCAAAAGTGCACGCTGGAACAGTGCTTTGAGATTGACAAAGACCGTCACGGCTCATATGAGCTCATAGATGGTCTCCTGTATTACCGTGAGTTTCGCTGGACCCAATGTCATGCTCAAGTTGACTATGTCTGGCGCCATTTTTTGGATTTACCAACCGCACAAGTACACCCTAACCTTCGGTGTGGCATAGATTTCACCGTGGCTATTCCGCCCACGCAAAAATGGCTGCAGCTGCCGACGCGCCCGTCAGGCAGCACCTCGCGAATGAGTGCGCACTCCTCTCCACCCCCATCTCCCCCCCAAAGTGACGACGAATACCTTTCAGTCCTGCGCCCAGATGTTTCGATCGGGTACTGGCTCACACGCGACACGCGAGGAGAGACAAGTACAACAAGGTGATGCAAAACTTGCGGACTTTCCTCTGGGCTATCCTCCGGAATTTGTGCTCGAGTGCGCACAAACCGACTACAGACTCGATTTGGAAACCAAAGCAGCCATGTACGCCGCAGCAAACGTGAAAACCTACATGATCATCCACAATGATGCCCCAAACTGTGACGACAAAGAAAAACACAACCCTGCCGTCTTTATGGGCCGTCTCGTCGGACACAGATATCAAGGTTTGGACGTACCACTTCGAGGCACGGACAAAGTGGACATACCGTACATCGGGCAGCTCGAAGCGCAAGATTTAATAAAAGCCCACTTTTGAAACGTCGGCGACGGTACACACATCGCAAACGCTCACCCTTGCTGTTTCGCCCATGTCGACGAGCACCACCCGTCGCCACGCCAAAGACAAATTCTTTCGGGACGCTCCCTCGGCCGCCAGGCTAGTGGAAACACGGTGCGCACCACTGCACCGAGCGGCGCCCTCGGTTTCTCATCGCTTCGAGTCCACACATGCGACGGATGCCGCATAAAGCCCTCTCTTGCTTCTGCGCCAATCGCGCATCTTGCGGTGGTCGATGGCTGTTACAGTATGATCCTCACATTCGGGTTGGTGCCTTTGTACAGTAGGCTCTGTCAGACACAGGCCCTGTCACCAGTTTGTTCGGCAGGCAACCCTTCTCCTCCTAGGCATCACGCTCTAGTTCTCTGATAGATGCTCGAAAGAATCGGAAGCGTCTGCCAAGCCTACTCCTGTCCTTCCATCACCACCTCTTCGTCTCCTCTAACAACTTGTCTGTTCTTGTGATCCTGGCGAGTGCATGGATGATATAGTAGTGTTCACAACCAGCATGAAAAGCTGTGGAAAGTACCCAAGCCACTTATTCCCCTCGTGCTCAAGCATTAAAAGGGCAGCAAAGGCCCTCCAGGTTTTCTTCACCCCATTTGGCGCACCTTAGATATCCATTAAAGTATTTGTCGCTACGTTTTCTACGCAGGTCTCACGTTGCAACTGCTTAAAAAGTCAAAAATCCTTCACTTTGTGTCGCAGATAGTGTTGGTAGCGGATAGAAAACAGGTTTTTTGCGTTCTAGTTCACATACCCGTCATGGGAGTTGATAGCGAGCGGTCTTGACAAGTTCTTTGCTCACGCTTGAGGGCTACCAGGCATCAGGAAGAACCGCAGAAGCAACGGGGCAAAGGCGTTTTTAACCACAGTGGTGTCCGACTGTCTCGAAGTAATGCCCCGCGGCGCGACGCGCGTGAGAGCTGCTCGAGCGCGCGAGGATAGACGCTAGGTCATTGAAACGAGAGCCTCTGGACAGCTTTGCAGAAGCTAATTACATGCATGTGGGCCAGTAAAGGAGGCGGAATGGGTAGGGGCATTTGGATTACTCGTCGAAGACCGGACCCGCAACGGTGGTATGCATGTGACAATGCGTTGTGGCATTGGATGAGTTATACTTGAAAGTTACGGAGCGCGACTTTCCCTGAAAGAAGAACTGTAACAGAACCTCCCCTCAAAGCAGGCCCTGGATGGAGATATCGGGCAGATATTTTGCTATGCATAATGCATGGTTTGTATGGAATAACGTAAAACGTTAAAGAGCCATTCGTGCTTAGACTGAACGAAGCACATGTGCTTCCAATACTTTTGACCAAGGTGAGAGAGGAAGCTCACGTTAACCTATCTTCCTTTCAGGTGGCATTGCCCGACACAATACCGTTCGAGCTGCGTTCAACTTGATGTCACGCCACGTCAGCCCAGCAACGTTGTTTCGTTGTCGCCAAACACTCGCCAGCAATCGAAACTCGAAACTCGAAACCAGAGACTGGCTGGGAAGCACTGGACGTCAATTGAGACACCAATCCTCGTTGCGATCCGATTCACGTCTACAAGCGTCAACAATGGCCTTATCAACCGGCCTCTGTCAACTTGGTCCACTGTCTGCACCTGACGTGTTCAACTGTACTCCTGGAGGTATAAAGTATGAATGGACTGCTGTCAAGCCTAAAGGTATCTTGGTGATGAAAGGCATTTTCCTTCCCTGGAACTAATCCGTGACTCAGCAAAAACAAAATTGTGTCTTGCAGCACAAAACGTCAAACTTGTACTGATATTTGACATGCTCTTCTCGATGTTAGCATTCACAAGTCGTTCCACATTTCTGCGGCATCATTCGAGAATTGGTCAATTTGGCTCCCACCGCATTGTTGCAATGCAGCGGGTCTTTCATACCCGCAGCAGAGCTACACAGCTTAGGGGAACCTCCCAACACCTTGACTTCCATTCTTTGAAAGGCTGATCCCTCAGAGGTGTGGAGCCCCCTTGGTAACCTAATCATCTGGTCAACTCCCGGAAGCAATACAGTGCGTCATCTGATATACGTGACCTATGAGAAAAAACGAGCACGAGAGACATGAAACGCAAAACAGACGTCCTAGGGCGGGCCAAAATGGCACTTTTAGCTAAACTCTTTGAGTCAGTCCGACAAATGCCGTTGTGGAACAGTTGGCACAGTTCTTTTGCAACAGGACTTGAAAGGTAGCCTTCTCCATACACCAATGAAAAACTCACAAAAGCATGAGCCCGGCACATCTCCCATGTTGGATTTGATTACCTCTTGCTAGCTTCCAGGTGATACAAGAACGTAAGCTTGAAGGCGCAGTTATCGACGATGGCTTGGTCCAACATTCATCGGGGAAATGAAGTAGTAGCTTCAAGATGATTACCTTGGATTTCCTTGACGCAAATGTATTTAATGTACTGAAGTATATTTTCATGACATTGACCGTCAGTCTTGCCGGCGACCTTCTCATTGATGCCCTCTCCGCGTACAGGATTTCAAGAAAGCTCACAAAGCTCGGATGGGCTTACCCGCCGGATTCCTCGATTCGTCACCGCTTCAGGCGAGGAGTAAAACCAAGAAGGCTCTCAGACGGCATATTCGTTTTCGCAACCGTCATTCTCATTTCGGTTTTGGAGCTTACCCTAGAATTTTCTTCTGGTGCAGAATTAATATGGACCGAGAAGTCTGTAACGCTACGAATGGCAAGAAAGGCAGCTAATCTAAGTGTCGTGCTTCAAGGCGGTCCAAACTACATATCAAGGATTCGAGAGGCATTGCAGCGGGTAGAAAATACATGCTTTAACATTAAGGAAGCATGGTACTATCCGGTCAGTTTGAATTTGAGTTCTTCAAACGAGTTCAATGGTCTGGGACAGGCAGTCATTTGTCCAAAGAACTATTCGGAACCAACTAGTGCCAATGAAGATCTCATGAGGCACAGCTTTGCCGCGTCAGAGATTCTGACGACAAAATTATGGAATGCTTCCCAATTGAGATGTGGTCGAGACGTCGGAAGCACGGAAGTAACGGTCCCACTCACGGAAGCAAAAGACGAAGACATCGGAGCTCCACATAAGTTTAGTTTTGTGGCGGTTAACTTCAGGAGACAAGCTCCTGATAAAGGCTCTGAGACACCGCTCACCGCCAAGTCTGATTATATCGCTAAGCCTACAGCATTCTACACAGCTAGGTTCACCCTAGAGAGCAACAACACTTTGGAATGTCTCTTGAAAATGAAATGGGTAAAGAGTGAACCTGAAGATGATGGAGTAAGAGAAATTGTCGGCATTGAAGTGTGCTTGGTGCCCGTCGCCGAAAACAGATCAGTGTTGGCCTTATATGATGATATTGAGAACGGAGAAGGACACCAGCTCGTGATGTCTGTTGCGTTGGATGGAGTCCGATCATTTCATGATATGAAAGTGCTTCCAGCCTTACCATTGATGGTGGGGCAGAATAATGGCGAGCACACATATCGAGAGCTTGCCACAATGACGATAATGAGCTCTCAGATGTTCCAAAGAATCAACACAGACGGTTTCCACGATGAGCAGCATATTGTTGCAGATGAAAGTAAGATCGCTCCCACCTTGAATGAATGGGGCCTGGGTTTGTATGTGGCTGGACTAGTTGTCATCGTTTTCGCAAGAAGCCTGATAAGGAGAAAAGATTTGCAAGGAAAAGGAAATCTAGGAACAGCCAAAGGAGTGGCTGAACATTGGATGCTAATGATCGAGGATATTGACGATAATCGAAATAGAACGGGAAGAGTTGTATTTGTGTCCAAACCAGACGATGAAGCAAAATCAAATCGCGTGAGCGTAGAACGAGAAACAGAGTTGAGAAACTCACATCAAGATTTCGGGGACATTATTGTCTAGATTCTCTCATGGGTAGCGTGCCCTTGGAGATTAAAGCTATAGTGTACAACGGAATATACAGTATTTCGATGTTTTCCTGGTAGAATTTTGTCCCCGACATTGGATAAAACCTGACATTTTTGAACTCATAGAACTGCCGTATTCATTAAGAAGTAAAGCTTCTCCTGTTAGAGGACTGAAGGCCCCGATAAGTGAAGTGATTGAACGATCGACCTCATGTCAGAGTTTGGGGCATTTTTATATTTGAATTTCAAGCCTGACGTAAACTTATTCTTTTGCTTTCAATAGAGAGATGAACTTTCATCTCTTTATTGAAAGCAAAAGAATATGTTACGTCTGAAGAGACCCACGCTGTCCGACGTCGGACAACGGAGACCTCCTCCAAGATTCCTTTTATGCATTTAGCGCACTTCACTGGACTTCGTCTCTACGATTTACATAATAGGTCTCTGACGTATTAGCTTCTGTAAGCCAAAATTCGTTCACGTTTTGTTGGAGTTATAGTTCGTACCAACCGTAGCGGATCGAGAGCAGGTCGCTTGCATTCAGTTTGCATCCGATTCGTTGCACATATTACTTGAAGAAGTTGAAGTGGTGTGCAACGAAAGTTAGTCTTGTTTTCAAAGATGTGCTTTTCATGCTGTCACTGGAGATATTCATCTCGTACACAACACAGCATTTGAATCTAGAGTGCAGCCCGAAAGGTCAAGGTCACTAGCTAACAGAACGATGAAAAAGAGACTTGTGATCATTTACTACCGGATAGCGGGGCTGATGACAGTAGCAGCAGTGCGAATAGAGTCGACGCCAATTATTTTGAGGAAAGTTCCCAAGACGTGAGCGTGTAGTGTCAGCGAGCTGCAGATCGAAGACACTCCCCCCAGTTTACTACAGAGCGACATAAAACACGTGACGAAGATGCTTCTGTAAATTTCGGTTTATCCTTGTTTGAACAGCTGAGATCGAGGGCTTTCTAGTCTCTGGAAAAGAGTGCGTTTGTGGCTCGTCGTAAGAAGATGACTCCTCTTCTTTTACATTTATTGATCAATGGGCGTTGTGATTTGGATCTTTGCTGGACCCGCTCACCGCCATAAGCGTATAGGCCGCCATCACGAATGCAGTCGCAGTGGTTGCTGGCTGCAGGACTCAGGCGAACGTTGCACACTTCTTTGATCTGGAGTTTTTGACGGTTCGTTTTAGAGCTGTACCCAAACCCGACAATCATACGTACTATTTGTTGTCGGAGTTGAGTATTCTCTCTCTCTGTTCATGACTAGCTCCTAATTCTGGGATAGTGCAGAGTGTTTCTCGTTTAAAGAAATGCTTACTTTCTAGAAAGGCCAGTACGACGGTACCTTCTAAGCCCACTATTGCAGACCATTGAAACGAAAGGATTAATCTATCGTTGAATCTTGGCTTTGTTTGTGTTATATGTAGCTGGTATTGCAATTTTGAAATCTTCATTAATTGCAATAAGATTTCAAAGGTCTTGTTCTTTTGGTCTGTCTACGTAAGTGGAATCGAAATTTGGATAGATCTGCAGTTTTACAATGTACGGCATCACTGCGATTGAAATCGTTCTTATATGGGCAAACTCCGGGTATACTTATATCGTCTGCAAGCGAATGGACACATCCCTGGTGACATGTAAGGAAAACATGACGGAGCACGGGGAGGTAGGATTGAATTCAAGGCACGCAAACTCTTTCATGAATGCGTTCAGCGCATTGCCTATCTAAATTCAGGTACTTACAGCTTCGTCACGAAATAGCGAAAATTGAAATGGCTCAACATTGTTGAGGCAACAAAAGCATTAGATTCGACCTCTACGTTCGCCCCTGAAGTATTAATAGAAGTTGCATGCAGTACATATAAGGGCATTAAGTCTTATATGTACTGCATGCAACTTTTCATCAACCTGAATTGTCGGCTTCAAGTCCGTTGAGGACAAGGGTTCTGGTATATACACGGAATTAAACGGCTGACAGCTCAATCCGCTCCCAAACTCGCATCGGTTCGAAGAGCGTCGAGAGCTTTTTTGTGAAGCCGACTCATAATATTGAGCATTGATTGATATGCCACTGCGTTTCCGCTGATCCTGCATTGCAAGGGTTGATTCCAACGGCCCATAATGCGAATCCGTCTTGAATGCAATTGTACGCAGAGAGGAGATCTTCTCTTTCCGCTTGATCTCTCAGTTGCATTTTAAGGAGCAGCATCCACATCAGAGGTCACTGCCACTCATTGAAGTCTCGAACGACCACTCTCCACAAATGTCGTCATGCAAACAGTTCGCTTGCTTTCTGATGGTTCTCCTCTTTTTGCTCTCCTTCAGGGTTTCAGCAGTATCCGTTGGTCAATCTTGTTCCAATGAAGGTGCAGTTTGTGACCGCGGTCTGATTTGCATGGGTCCGAGACGTCTAGAGCGTTGCATGAAACTTGAACACGAAGGTGGGCCTTGTGGATTCCCATACTGGCATTGTGAACAAGGTCTAGAATGCATCGCCCATGAATGTCGCAGCGAAACGCTGAGGGTACTAGAGACTTGTGTCGAGTCCTCGGATTGTACAGCGCCCTTGTTTTGCGCACTCGATATAGCGGGAAGTGTAGGGAAGTGCGCGAACGCCACGCCGGAAGGTGGTTTTTGTTGTAATTGCGATGGGCTCCGTGACAACTTCCTCAGAGCTTGCGGCCCGGGACTTTTCTGCAAGGAAGTGCCCAGATCAGTGCATGAGGTGGGAGCCATATGTGCTAAAAGTGGTTAAGTATCTTCGAAGTTGGAATTTTAATTAGATCAAAGCTGCCAGTTCATTGAGGACGTCGTTGATTAAAGGTGCACGCCACTCGTTTGCTTTTTCTTCCATGCAAAGACAATTCTTCTTGAGATGTCAGCATCTTTTCCAGACATTCCTGTCCCAATACAACCTGTTAGACTTTGTCTGGGCTGCTGGTGTGTCGCCAGGTGTCTCTCGATTGTTCTCTGATTCTGTCTGCCTCATTTCTATTTCTCGGTGCGGCTCAATAACTGAGCATAGCAAAATCGATGAACTGTTAAAGTCTCCTTTTTTAGTTCTTATTTTGCTCTCTAGGTAGACCATAACTTTTTATTGTTCGCTAGCTAGCCGAGCTGTTGCTCAAGATCATTTATGTCTGGAGAGGTGGGTGACGGGATCCGACCAGGATCTCCGTCATGCAGATGAACACAAATCATCGCATACAGCCCTCCCCACAAGGGAGGTGCTGCTCCCGATTGAAATGATGGAGACGGACATGTCTCGCATCGAAGGTATAAAACTGACAATTCCTATTGTACGCAGAGTAATAACTTCCAATAGTTGACTCTGGGAGGGAGGGTGGGTTTTCGAAGGAAGCGGCACGCGCAGGAAGCCGCGATCGAAGAGTTGAGCATGATCGGTAGGTCGGGGGCGATGGAGGTGCGCCAGTGAAAGCGCGGAACAAATGCGACGACGGTAAACCACAGCCACCGCCGTCGATCCAAAGATCATCTTTCGCTCTCGCGCCGCAGAATCGCTCAAATAAATCCACTTCTTCGTTCCTCGAAAATCCATTACATGCTCTTCGAATGACACTGATTCTCTCACTGAAACAAGCCAGAAATCAAGGGTTAATAGGACATTATTTCTTTTAATATTCTAAACTGAGCAAGCCATACTTCAGACTGTCCTCCACGCAACACATAGGTCTCTTTATGGGCACCAACTACGAGTCTCTAAGAAATAGTTCTGTAAAATCATTGTGCGCAAAGCTGCGTCCGCTTGCGCTCAGCGATGAGGGAAGTCTCGTTGTTGCAAATCAGATGGGAGCTCCTAGCAATACATCAAGTTTGATAGCTCATCGGCCACAAAATCTAATTCCCCAGGATAATCCATTTCCAATATCCCTTCTCGGGTTTCCGTTTTCGTCAGTTTCGTTGAGAAACCCGGAATAAATGTCCTTCACTGCTATGTAACAAAAGCTTTTGGAATGATAATGCAAGTATTCAAGATAATATCTGAAAAACACTGGCTTTGGCGGAGTCGCGCCTGGTGGTATAAGTTTGGTCTCAGAAGGCAAAATGCTGGCCCCCATTTCAAATGATCGAAGCACTTCAAACATGATGTAGTTGTCGAAGTTGTTGTTCCTTCTTAAGTACGAATCAAGATAATTTGTTGGAGCGATTTCAAGAAACGTAACGTGGCTTTGATCGGCTGAATACCGTGCACATCCTAGCACATCTCCATATTCCGAAATGCAGCCATCTTGGGGAGTGCAAAGAACCACATGTTGAGATCCAACAAGTCGAAAGAGCAACACGGATAAGACAAAAGCAGACAGATTGAAGTTCATATTTCGCAGAGTAGCTGCAGTAAATGTTGTGAAAATGCGAGTGAAGTAGGCATCTTCTTGAGCGTGTTATGAAGTCGGGATTCGAGGGGTTTTGGCCATGCTCAAATAGTCTGATGAGGTCAAGTATTGCGGCGCATATTCAGAATTGATGTGGCATGGCTTTGCCTAACATTATAACAAGAGCACCACGAGCAACAAATGCCTGGCAAGCATTTCAGAAACACAAACCTAATACACGAAGAACCCTGAGAAATGACAATGAAGAAGTAAACGCTAGAATGAAACTGGTGAGCTATAGTTCTCACGCAGCTGTGGCACACATTTTAATGTGTAAAAGCGCAGCTTTGATGAAGGGCACAGCTTCATATCAAAATGTGTACGTACACGTTCTTACTCGTAAATTTGTATCATATGCAATGCATGAAGTGCAAGAAAGTTTGGCCTACGCTCTGCACATAGTTGTTAGGTAGCCTTCTATCTCTTGCAATGACCTTCGTGTAACGAGGATTTGGTTTTCCTAAACCACTCTAAAACTCTTGTACTTGTCAAACAATCAGGTTTGTCGTTGTGCGCCTCAGTTGCAAAACAATTTCTAGAGGAATGATGTAAAGGAAACAAGGAAAATGGAAGGCAGCAAGCGCTTCAGTCGAAGTTTGAACCTCAAAGAGCCTTTACATCTCGTCTAGCCGGTACGAGTAGGAGGCGTTGTTGTATGCTCCAGCCTCCTCGGCGCTGTTGACGTACATCAAGAGTGCACGTACTGCCTTGCCGTATGTCAACCTTGCTGAGTGCGCTGGAACAATGGCTACAGACTGCAGCTTCTTGGTTATGGTAGGTTGCCCTGATAGCCAAATCACTGAGTATGATGAAGTTGAAGAGAGAATTCTGTTTCATAATTGAAAGTATGAATGCTTTCGAGCGTCTTGTTACGAGTCATCGTAACGGCCGTCCTCGTTAAACAATCAGAACATTCAGAACAACGAGGCCTACACTTTTGCAAGTGTAGAGTTTCTACACGCACCCGAATACATCTGTACTTAGAAGGATACCCGTATTCAACATCATTAAAACGTCTGACGGAGATATTAAGCTTCTTGTCAACAAACCTGGGGTTTTTTCACGGTTCAACTACCTAGTACAGTAACGATGGTTGTTGTCCCTCTCAAATCGCAGTTTGTCAGCCTCATAATAACATTTGTCTCTTTAGCATGTGAAATATTTATGTTTGGTTCTCTCGCCAGGTTCAATCGATTCTTCGAGACTCAACGTTTGCACCACGGACAACAGATTCGGATTCTTTGGCATATACGACGTACAAAACTAATTGCGACAGTTTCTGCAATTGTATTTGTCACTCTTGAGATTTTTGTCTCCTTTTACTCCGATCCTGCCAGAGTTACCGAAACGAAGAGAATGCCTTGCATTTCAGTTGACTCCGTGAGAAATGCGAGAAGTTCTTTTTTCAAGAACGACAACGCCAGAAATGTGATCGGTCAATGTTCTTTTGTTCTCGACGGTGTGTTCCACCAAAGAGGAGGTAACGTGACAGAAACTGGTGGCGAGCTTCTTGTGCAGTGTGCTGAAGAAGACATATTCTCTGTGAATATCAGAGAACAAGTGGTTGAAAGGCAATTTCCATCAATTAAACCTGTAATGGGCTGCTCTTCTTGCTCGCATACTGCTGACGTTGAAAATTGTTTCAGGATCTGCGCTTTCGCTGTTCGACACAATAATTCTGTCTTTTACTCTTGGGCCGTGGAACTAGAAGAAGCATTGGCTATGAACTCGAGCGGAATGGCCCAGGAAATTTTGTCTTATCTTGAAACCTCCGTTCATTTTGACTCAAGAAATCTACTTAGCACAATAGCAGAAAGAGCTGCAGAGGCATTCGCTGATATTGTTTCAGATCCTACATCACAAAGACGACGAATTTTTATGGGTTCAAGAGAGGGAACATGTGAGTTTTCGATTGACAGAGGAGAAGGGACAAATGTTCCTTTGGCTCTCATTATCTCCGTAGCTTGTGTTTGGTTCATATCTTTGATCCTCAGGATTTTTTCGCTATTCGCAAGAACGGAGAACATGTTTGATGTGAGCAATCCACTTGACTGGGCTTTTCGGGCTCTTCCAAAGGATAATGCCGTTATAAAGAGTAATTCGGTGATACGATGGGGACATGAAAACGGGGACAGACCATATATGGTATCAGAAGCCGTGTCTGAGACAGATCTATGAAATTAATGAGAAACGGTGCCACAATACGTTTATTGATCCAATATCAGACCTTGTGCAGTATGTGTGAGGCTGCGAGAGATCCAAAATGTCCACGATGGGTGACAGAAAAGTTTACAAATACGGTCCGAGCCAAGCTGCAAGGGCCACCGTCCAGAAGAAGGTTATGCTGCTTTGCGGAGCCATCGTCGTCGGCAGCAGCAGCGTGCCGATGCCGTTTGAGCCTGCGACCTCGTCGACTAACTGCTTTGCCAACGTGCCCGTTTTGTAGTGCATCATCTCGTACACCGAAGATATCTCGCTCCAGGGTCCGCATTCCCCTCACAGACTCGTCCATTGAACGTCAACCGAGCCCTCGCCGTCCGATTGTTCTTCATCCGAGCGTTGGTAGTGCAACTCCACCATCGCGCGGCCGTCAACTTTTTGATGATATTGGCATTATCAATGCTGCAGAGGAGATAGCCGGCGATCCATTCCAACACCACCGCTGTGCCCACGCCAAATCGCCTCTTCCAAATCCTCCTCCACTGGCACGCATGCATACTGTTCGTGATACCTCGAACAAGCCGGGATCGAATCTTAGTCGAATGCGCATCTGCTCAAGCTGGTAGTTACTAAACGGCGGACCCTACTGTTACGCATGAATACCCAGCGGGACAAATTTCATCCAGTGTCACATCCTCATTCCTGCATTTTCGCGTGAGTCGCGGCCAGAAGACGTTAAGCACGTCTTTGCGCTCGTCGTCCCTGTCCAAGCGCAAAGATTGCAGCCTCTTCGGTGCGCACAGCGCCTGCAACAGAATCTCTCCCGTTCACCTGCACGGCGGTGCGATAGACAGCTGTAGTGGGCTTCATGCAAACCCACTACATGTAGTGGGTTTGCATGAAACCCACTACAACAGCATGTGCAGACGACGTGACACGTCTTCTGGCACGGTGATAGCGGAAGCGGCGTCCACGAACAACTGGTCCTTCAGCGACGGCGCAGTAGGTGGCGAAGAATTCTCAAAGAGGCCTTCGATTGCGCAGGATGCATGGCGCTCAGTTGCACAGCGCGCAACGCGTTGCCGCCTGTGCGCTGCGCCATGAGCGTGCCGTGCACGACATTGCTTGACATGTTGACGGCTTTCAAAGCCGTAACGGCACGTCTTTCTTTATGATCCCAGTGGGCACCGGCAGTCAGGACATCATGTCGCTTGCTAGCGAGTGCTGCCTTCTGCAGGTCATGGACACATTCCATGCGTCACATAGGGTGTTGGATTTTCGCGTGCCGTCGACGCGCACAAGTTTTCGGAGCACGCACAGCAGTACTTCACTGGGGAGCGGTAGCGCCTGTACCCTTGTCCTTTCCCGACTGGCTCGGGGCCGGACCTACAGAAGCGGTTCCTATGCAACATGTGCACTAGTGAATGCTCGTGGAGCACCGTCTATCACGAAGGATGAGGGATAACAAGGCAACTGTAGCGAAGGTAACTTTGTAGCACTGTAAAGCTGGCAAGCAAGATTGGGGCTTTCGGGCTTGGTGAGCATTTTGAAGGTGAAGAGTGGGGTTTCGAGGATGAGTGCTGTGCGCTCATATCCAAGGGCAGAGTGGGCTACGCGGCTGTCGCGGATCCGCCGCGGGCGCAGGCAGTCCATCGGCGCCGCTGCGGAGGTCAAGCAGAGCACAGAAAAAGACCCGGAGGGAAAGGAGCAGGACTTCTGTTACGAAGGTAGAGGGTTGGTGTAGGGTACGAGCGAGGTGGGTTGTTGCTCTACGACTTTTCTTTTCCGTACACGTAACGTTTCCGGCAGATTACAGCAGATGTGTGCATCTAGGGCTGTGTCGAGCGGATTGTGTCAAGCCATAACTGTAACCAAAACGAAATAAACAAATTAAAACTTGTTTCAGACGAATAATACAGTGGCACGTGACAACAATAATCTTGCTTCCGAAGCTCGAGATTCTGGGTGTGTAAAAAGGGCTGCACAATGCTGAACAGAATCCTGAACCACACCAACACAAGCACGAACGGTTTCCGAATCTACGAAGGTAGATACCTTCGAACTCTTCTTTTCACGCCGCTTAAAGCGCCGTTTAATATTGCAACATTGACCCTTCTTTCCACCAGACACTCTCGGTGAACTCTTCATACCGAAAACCCTTCGGGAAACAAATAATGACGGACAACCTACTGCAAGAAAAATGAGACGGTTTGAATAGACTAGTCTCCTGTGGGTGCACCAACGTGCATCAATAGCGTTGTATGAGCTTCAAGCAAGGAGCAAATTCGAAATTGTTCCTTACGCCATTTCTAGGGTTAGGATGGACCCTCCCTTGGGCGCTCATAGGCTTTGTAGGAAAGATGCCTGCACAGGTGCAACTTGCAGTGGAGTTACGAAGGTAACTTTGCTGCGACATTTGTTATAACTTTTTATCTTGCGCAAAATCACTGGCTGTTCATCGAATTTGCATATGTTGTCATCACTGTATATCAATCTATCTCGGAATCAGATTACGGTGCAGTATCGCTCAATCGCAGAGGTTCGGATTTCGAACATTTGCGTACCGCACATAACCTAAGACGAATTAGCTAATTTCAGCGATGACTCTTTATGTCCGTAGTTACGGAAGCACCCCACCTTTAGTGTTACTTTTCATGTGAATTTATATGGACGTACACTCTGAATCACCTTTCTCGAGTTCTAATACCTCAAGTGTGCCTTACTGGGTCATAAAAAGACTGTTGGCACAGCGCTTTGGATGCAACTTCTTGTAACTAGCCTTGAGGTACACGGTTTGTGCTTTTGATCAGAACCGATTCGTTCAACAACAGGAATAAGGGCAAATTGTCAACTGTGCTTTTGAGCCAGACAACCCCTGCTGTCGTTCGCAGACGAGGACTGCCTTCGCAACAATATTGCAGAGACCCACTCTTTACGTCCTTGCGAGGTACAGAAATAGGAGAGTCGCAGAAGAGACTTCCCCAAATTCACATGACTAGTAATTCGAGGATAGAATCTGAAGACACGTCTTCGTCTCCAGCTTGTATACCAGTCACGTTTGGTAATCGTCTCCTTTTGGTACTATAAAAGAGGGCTAGGGCTCCTTCCGGGCTCATTGAACTCCTCCTAGCTTTCAACCGTCGTACTTCAACCTTCGCACTTCAACCTTCGCATTGCAGAACCTATCTTTCCTTCAAACCCCAGTGATTCGTATCCATATCTCCTGCCAAAGAATGAAGTCGTTTACGTATGTGCTTATGTTGGCTCTCGTGGTTGCAATTACCACTGCGGCTCCTGTGCGTATGTATTGGTACAGACCGTACAAGGGATTCAAAAAGTCCTCTACAGCAATTGGTGGTTCAGGGGGTGACGGAGGGTCAGCGGTTGCAATTGGGGCAGAAGTCGTAGCTGGTATTGGGGGTCCAGCTGTAGCGGACACGAGCTCGAACGTGAACTTTGGATCTCAGACCGGTGGCAATGGAGTTGCCGAGGTTATCGCTGCGAACGGTGCGGTTGGTACTGTGATTGGGGGCGGGTCGATAACTGGATCTTTCTCCAACTCCGCTACTGGTGGTGCCGGTGGCGCTGGGGGAAACGCTGCGGTTCTCTAAATTGGGCTACGACGCTGTCCAGTGGGCGAAGGTTGGAAGATGTCCCTGCTATTCGATTTGAATCTTCACGAGCAAGAAAAATATGATTCATACTCAGATGCGAACGACATTGTTGAAGACCTGCTATCAACTCACAGCATGATCCATTCTACAATACAGTTATGGCAAAAGTTGGCTCTCACTGGTCTACATACAGTCCCTGAAAACCTTATAGAACCAAAAATAAAAACCCTCCGATGTCGAACCCGTCTCTTTCACATCTCCAACCAGTTGACCTCCCTTCTTCCACCCTTAATTCCGGTTCTTCCAAACAAAAAAGGCCACAACTTCCGCTCCACAGTAGACAGATATTAGAATAGACGAAAACGATATCAATAAAGAGCCGCGAAATTCGCCAAACGTCCCCAAACATTCTCAATTATGTTGAGATCGGGACTCTTAGCTGGCCAATCCAAAACATCAACTTCCCTTTCCTTTAACCAGTTTCCAGTGAAATCATCCAAGTATTCGGTACTCTACTACTAGTTCCCTGGACATATTCCCTATATTGGTAGCCTCTTACGTGGAAGAAAAGAAAACGTTTCAGTATCAGCTTAACAGATACAAAAACACCATGCGGAATCGCAAGCACACTGTCCGTTCCGCTTTGCGCAAGCATGGAGTTCGGGTTGCGCCGAGCTTCTACATCCGATACCACACACCAGCACGGTTTCTTTATCGACTTCCCTCTCTTTCGACGGTTGGGTCTTTACAGACAAAAAATGAACTCTTTGCAGTATATCCTTGACTTTGAAAGCGATCACGAAGACGAGCTTTCGGAGGAATCTCAACTAGAGCAGACAACGGAAACTATCGACTCCGCTCCTCAAAGCCAACCGCAGCACTCAGCAGCACAACAACCTAAGCATCGCATTTCACAAAATTCAAACAACGACAAGAAGGTCTCAAACGCACCTAGCAAATCACGCAAGAAGGGTGGAAAACTATCCAAGTTCAGGCAACCATCACGAAGTGGTAAGACCAATTAAACATTCGACCACATATCTCTAATGCTAGAGATTATTGCAGAACTAGAAAAAACTGGAGCAAATGATTGGGCGCAAGTAGCTCAAAAGTTAAACAAAGATGGCTCCGTCGCACACCGTACGTTCCGAACACCAGAACGTTTGAAAAACAAATTCGATGGCCTCATTCATCCGCAAAAGCCCATCGGTGACCCAACCTGCTCCCCACTCGTCTGGCGAGCAAAAGAGATAAACCGCGACATACAGGCTAAAGTAGTAGCACGTGTGGAGCAAACTTGGAAGAGTGAAACCCACCAGACTGTCCGAAGGTCCGCTCTCGTGAGAAATGGCACACTAGTGAGAGAGCCCTCTGTACTACCGTAACTCGGTTGTAAGGCCGAAGTGGCAACTGGCTGTACCAACAGAGGTGCTAGGCCACATGGTGAGGAAACGATGAGAAACTCCAGAGATGGGGTGGTATCGGCAACGATGAAACACGACCAACGACAGGTGTAGTCCCGAGAGGGAAAGCAACAGAAAACAGCAACCAAACAACACCCACACGCGACGGGTAGGGCCTTCTCGGCGCTGTGCCCGGAGCGGGGCGAGATCCTCCAACGGTAATGCACGGGTTTCCGTAAATACGGCACAACTCTATACAGAGTCGGATCACTTCGTAATCTAGTCCTATACCTCCTCGGTACGACCCTCAGGTCCCGACATCAACGACAGATGTTTCTCAAAGGTACCGAGAGGATAGGACCACCGTAACCAGACGTGGCTATACTCGCGACAGTGGTAACCCACGTAGGCGGTTGGCGCCAGAGCCTCACTCGTGTAGAGTCCACTCAGGAGAGCGTTACTCGACAAAGAGTTCACTTAGAAGTGCTCGGGTTGACTTTGCAAAGGTGCTTGCGACGACGAGGTCGAGCTCACCTAAGTAGGTCTAAACTAACTATGTACACGTGGTGCACACCCGCAGCGGTCCGTACACGTGGCTAGCCCAGTGTCAGGCATCTCAGGTGCACTACCTATTGTCCCGTAATATGCACACACACGGTGGTGTAGTACACGCGTCCACCTAGCGGTATTGGCAAGCAATGGCAACCCTGATTGCAGGTAACTGTGGGAAAGCCATTCCAAAAGTAACCGCCAAAATTGGGTCCAACTCATAACTCTTCGAGTGCATCCTCGTATCACTCCCCTGAGTATATGAGGCGCATCATCCTGATAACCACGCAAATTGCGTTGCTCTACATCTCCCCCTCCTTAGAGCCGAGAACGACTTCGAGGCTGAAGTTTTGTGCGAAACGCAAGTACGTAAATACGTCACAGTCATGAGCGGTACCAACTCCTCGGTTTCTATACCTCGCAAGCGCGATACACACTCAAGCGAACAGAGTATTCAAGTATCCGAACTCGATCACAGTACATCATCTCTCATTCCGATGAACCCGAATCAGTTTCCTCATCACCCGACGGGTCAGGCGAGCGCGTCGAACTACTCTCAGCCGGGTTCTGCGACGGCTCCACTGCCTCAGTCTCAACCGATAGTCTCGGTGAACGTTCCGTTATGGAATTCAGCGCAAGCGATACCGCTGATGGCGAACCAAGCTGGTTGGATATCGAGGGAATCTCTCGCAGTACGCGATCCACTCCGTGATGGGTTTGCGTTCAGCCGTGCACCGTTGTTTCATCCGGTAGCTGTTAACGATGACACTCTCCTGGAGTCGTATGCCGAAAACGGCTTCCTACCGGGCGGTCTGCCGTTAGCGGTAGTGCAATCCCCAGAATGGAAAGTTCGTATAGCGATCGACCCGATGCTCGATAATAGCTTATAGCGCCCCAAATCATCAATGAATCTCCACCTTGCTGCCTCTTCGAGATAATCTCTAATGTAGTCCTCAAGTCATGCCAGTAGTAGGCTGGTCCATCAAGGCCGTATAAATTAAACTTCTTTCCATCAGAGAAAACCACTCTTTTCCACTAAACGGCGCCAAAACCTATCTTAACTTTCGGCCATTCACGTCTGGCACTTTTGTGACGTTTTGTCATATATGGATCTATGGGCATTCTTTGGTACCTCAAAAATAGTACTCCGTTCAATACCTGCTGTATAGGGCAAAAAGATACTGGCAAGTTGTATTGCGTTTGAAGGTCCTTCGCACTGCATTTCGTCCGTGCAACCTGTCGGATTATGAGCCTCGTCTCTTTCGGAGAGAGTGTTTTGTTTCGTGCTTTGAACGGTTTTTGCCGTTGTGGGTGTGGGCGGTTTAGAAACTTTAAATGCAGCTAAGAGAACGATCGAACTCTTTTGCTATGTCTTTTTGTCTCATACCGTAATGGTGATGAACCAGAATGGCAGTCCTTTTTTCATTTGTAAGTTGGAGACCGCGAAGCATCTTAGTGGTCTGTAAGGAGGCTGAGACTGGGAGGAATGTGCATGAAGGTTGTGATTATTGTTTTGGCTAAGTTTGAGTATCGGCGCGCTTATGGTTTGAATTCTAGGCCAACTATACGACTTTGGTATCTATCAAAGTTCGCGGATGTATATAAATTTCGTTTAACTTATAGGCTATATATCAGTATGTGGGTTTTTGCTTTTGTGGCTTCATTGCTGTTACGGATAGATCATACCTGTCTGGCACGGTGAGCATTTGAACTGCTACAATAGGTTTAAAGGGCTCTGAGATACCAATAAAACAAATTCTGGATCCTTTTGATTTTCGCAGACTGAAAGTTGCGCACATAGAGTCATGATGAAAACCGCCACGGCGCCAAGTTTGAGCCAGGAAGAGCGGGAAATGGCATAAAAACTAGATTTGACTGTCAAGCGCTCTTGTCAAATAATATTGCAGTATTTCAGTAGCTTTTAAAGTAAATTCAGAGACGCTGACAGTTTACAGTGGCCTTATTCTGGAGCACATTCGACCGCGTTGTTACTTCGGCCGAGGGGAATCCCCTTTGATTTGCGGGAAGAGTTCACTTTCCCGGAATATTCTTACATTGAAACGCCTTCAATTTACGAGCAAGATCATGTTAGTGTTCAAAGTGGAGTACAAAGACAGTATTGTCGTAGAGCAAGTAAAGAATCTATGCATAGTTATATTATCAATGTGGTAAAACGGGAAGTTCTGCACCTGAGAACGCGATATATACCGCTTTCATCGCTATATACCTGTGTTGAGTACGGCATACTTCAATTGATAAAATACTTTGCTCGAATTTAAAATGGGGTACTCTACTCACAAAAGATGCGTTCAAGTGAAGTATGCTACGTTCTGGACCTAGAATCGTTCACGAACAATGCTACGGACGTTTTCAGTTTTTCGAAGGAGTACAATCGACATTTCGAGATGTTTCGACATCTTCCGAGATGTACATGTACATATCGTTCGCACACACTAGCGTACTGTAATGTTGCCATGCTGCAAAGTGCAACATATTTCAAAACTTTTGATATATTTTACAATTACTGATTGGCGCAAAAAGATTTTTTTGGCAGTAGTCTTAAAGTTTTGCTATTTCCCGCGCTCCCCCATGGCTGTTTGGTTCTGCGATGTCTTTCGGTGTACTGTCGTACATGAAGTCAATTTGACATCGAGTCTACGGCGCTGTGGCAAGCTCGCGCGATGTGGCGCTGGTGCGGCCGCGGCAGCTACCAACAGCCAATAAGACTCTATGTCACCGTGACGTCATGTACACCGAACGATATCGACGAATGTGCTGATTTGCGGCGAGGCTCCTAGAATGACGTAGAAAGATATGGCGGCGGCGGAGCAGCTGGGGTGTCATAGAAAGATGTCTTGAGTTGCAGCGAAGGCGTGGGATGGATGCCGTATAGAGGATTACGTACGATTCATGGCCTGACTGCGTTTCAGAAATTTATTCAAATGACTTCGTCGGGGCTCCCTAGACGATTAAATAAAATATAAGTACAAATTGCCATTTCATGCTTTAATGAGAAAAACTGCCTTACTATTGTTGCACACGTGGACGGTCTTTTTTGTGACAACGCAGATTATGATTGCGACGCGAGAGAGTGATAGGTATGGACTTATTACCCGAAGTATAACCCCTACTGGCACAAGCAAACTGATGGGAAATTTTTTATACATTGCCGTGTAGCGAAAATGAAGCCTTCGACCCCTGCTACCCGTGTGACCGACAGCGTGACTGACACACGCGTAAGCAGCCTAAGTACCCCCTTGTAAGCACTTGCAGAGGATGCAAACAAGGCTGCCAAACACATAGTAGTATCTCGAGTCGAGATTCTCGACTGACAAAGAGTATGTTTGTAAATGCACTTGAAGCACTTCCTCTCACGCGTGAGTATATGGGTCACAAGATGATCACCGTCGGCGGATACTCTGGCGGCCGCGCGTAGAATACGGCGATCTATAGATGCTGAAGAGGATAAACGACTGCTTGTTCTGAAGAAGCTTGTTAGCGATGTGCGCACGTATCAAGAGGTGTACTCAAGATTAACAAGCTCATTGATGACTTTTCACAGGTAGTCGATACGTTTGACTCGCCTTTGCGAGAAATCCGGGCTGACATTCGCGCCACTAGTTTGGATATCAATTTACGACTGAACCGAATCATGAGCAGTCATGCTGAGGCCCTGCAGGAACGCGTCATCACCATGCGCAACGACCGCTATGTGATTCCAGCCAAAACGCCGAGAAAAGAGATCTTTAAGCGCTCTGTAGTGCATGATGTGAGTGCGTCGGGTGGCACTACGTACTTGGAGCCCGCAGTGGTGCGGCAATTGAACAACTGATTTCGTATGTTGGCTGCGAAGGAACGCGCCAGGATTAACAAGGTTTTGAGGGAGTTGAGCGACTTGGTTGCCCCCTTGCGTCACAATGTGGCACACTTGAGCGAAGTTGTTTGTCAGCTGGATGTCGCCGAGGCCAAGGCGAGCGCCTCTCACAAAGGGGATGCCGTGGACGTGCAGTTTGATGAAACCAGCTCGCTATGATTGCTGGGCGTGCGGCACCCACTGCTGTAGTGGCGGGCCATGACACAAGCGCACTCTACACGGCCGCAAACGTCCTCCGAGAAAACAGCAGAAAGTAAAGAGCCGCTGTGGAAGCCGCGATGTGATGCTGACAAGCTATGAGCTCTCGGATGGTGTTCGATGCTTGTGTGTTACT
Source organism: Gracilaria domingensis (assembly GCA_022539475.1). NCBI lineage: Eukaryota > Rhodophyta > Florideophyceae > Gracilariales > Gracilariaceae > Gracilaria > Gracilaria domingensis. Next base: position 123,511 of record VCMS01000073.1, read on the forward strand.
GGGCCGATTACGGGTGGAAAAACGCTCGCGTTGAAGACTCTTGGTGTGTCTGTGCTCATGGCGAAGGTTGGTATGTTTGTACCTGGCGTGCTGCAGAGGAGTGGCGATGACGGTTCTATGTGTGCCCGGATTTCTTACTTTGATAACGTGCATGCGGATATTGGTGATGACCAATCGCTTGTGCAGTCGTTGTCAACTTTCTCTGGTGTTGATGGCTACGCAGTGTAGGCACTGCATGGCTGCAAGAATTCAGCACAGATTTGTATCAGTTCCTGAATTGGAACTGCGTAGGTAGTTTGTACGCGCACGCACAAAGAATTGTGCAAGTGCAACGCACGATGGAGGGCAGTCCTCTGCATTCGCCTCAGTCAGGCACAATAAATACCCGGACACAGCAGCATTCTGCTAGTGTCCGGAGGCATGCTTGGGAAGAACCTCCCGAGGCCTTTGTGCCTGCTCTTCTTGCTTTTGCCTTCCTCCGTCTTTCCACGCACCGCCTACGCGAGCGACTACGTGCGACTGCAGTCCGTCCTGTCCCTGTCTTGACCAACATCAGGGCACGTTGAGAGAACCAAGCGTATCCTGGCCGCGGGCACGCCAGAGTCGTTGGTTTTATTGGACGAGATTGGCTCTGGAACAGTACGTATGATTCTCTTTGTGTTTGCTACAATTTGATACGAATTGACTAACTTTCTGAGTTCTGTGCGACTGTGGCATACACAGGATCCGGCTGAAGGAGCTGCATTGGGAATGTCCATTCTCAGAAATCTGGCCGTCGCCCAACGAGCAGCTCTAACTTTTGCTACCACACATCATGGGGAGCTTAAAGCTCTAGAGTATGCGAAGGACAATTCCGCACTCTTCTTTGAGAACGCGAGCGTGAAGTTTGACGATGTGAACATGGTGCCGACCTATTGGTTGATCTGGGGGATACCGGGTATGTCAAATGCTGTTGCTATTGCAGAGCGACTTGGCTTGAATATAGAAATGGAACGATTTGATATCGTCTGTGTTCTCGTTTTGCTAGTTAGTAGTCCAAAAATGCTAGTTTGGAAATGCTAGTCTTTCATATGTTACATTGCACTTTCTGTAGTTTCCATTCGGAGGAAAAACTAGAGAAAACTAAGACTAATGAATGATTATGAGGTATGCTAAAGTATGCTATGTTTTTGATACTAGACATCTAAAACTAGCAAGTATGAAAGATGGCAGAACCGTTCTTCCAGTCCTTCACTTTTGCTAGTACTCTAGGTGAGTGGGCTTATTCGGGTGGTCCACCAACGGACCACATGGGAAGCCGAGAGAAAGGACCAGTCTGGACCAAACGCAGCCAGCCTCCGAGAATACTACGGCTGGAACATTCATTTGCTGCAGTACCCCCTGAGCACCACCACTGCAACCGCATATTCTCAAAACACCATGATCAAACCCAGAACTCATCTTCAAAACTTCTTCATCGGTTGTTGCACGTAACCTCTTCCTTTGCACAGTCCACACATCTCAATCGCATCACCACAGAAAGCCGTAAACGGAGACAAGGTAAGTAGCCATACTCAAAACAACCAAGAAACGTCTTTTCGATACCTGCACCTCTTACCTCTCCATCTCTTTGAGTCCTAATCACCGTCCACACACTTTCATCGTGGCACCGCCCAGAAACACACGCTGAAACACAGTCAGTACCCATAGCGCACACACAACCCTTTCAATGCGATATCTCCTTACCTTTTCAAATCCTCCAGTTATCGTATCCAAACACACCTTCACCTCTCTATTCAAGAATCAAGACTCCGCAAGAAGCAGCAAGGAGACATACAGTTAGCAATCAGATAACACACACAAACTTCTTGATTCATTCGTGTTACATACCTCTCCATGTCTTCCAGTCCGCTAATGCGACACATTCACCCTCCACTGCTTCACAATCCACCCTCAACGCATCCTAATGCGACACACTCACCCTCCACTGCTTCACGATCCATTTTTTCTAGAGTTTTGACCCATGTTGAATAGGAAAGTTAACGTTCCCGTTCCTATTCAACATGGATCGAAAATCTGCAAGCAGTAATTGGACACACAGTTAGTACATATACAACAAAGGTAAAACTCTCCTCGATAAGTTATTGTTACATACCTCTCCATATCTTCCAGCCCTGATAATGTGACACCTTCAGAGTCTACCGCTCCACCATCTACCCTCAACGCCCCCCCCTTTGCTACAGTTTTCAATCCAATGCAATGGAAGACCCAAAGTTCAATAAGCCAGAAGTAAAACCAAACCCAGTTGTTAGTCATTAGAACCTCGCTAATTAAGTTCTACAAGCGTCTCCAGTGAGAATTGTAGTACATTTCTCACTCGAACCGCTCTTAGAGCGTAATTAGCGACGTATTTTACGAGCGCGCACATGCGTTCCTAGAACCTTTGCTCGCTCTCCGTAAATCGCTCCCGTCAAACGGGGTCAGCAAGAACTAGATCCCATGAAAACCGTAGATAGAGTGTAAACCGTACCAGTATGTCACTCCCAAGATCTGCATAATAGTCTTTCGCTCGTTATTCGTACATCGCTCGTATCAAACTAGGTCAGCAACAAATAAGATCGCAGTATGAGTCTAAACCGTTACGTGTTTCACGTACCTGTATGGAACTCGCATGATCTGGGAGGTAATGTGTCGCAGCGAAATGCCATGACCAGAGCTTGCATCGCACTGGTCAGGCCCGTGCCATGGCACTTTCCTGACTTCTCCAGTGCAACACTATCCACATCTAGTGTAGAGTTCACGCCGGCCGCAAAGTAGGGGCTCAAAAATTTAGGAATGTTTTCAGTTTTTCACACTTCCTTCCCTCCTCGACGTACCTATATCATATCGTGATGTACGTAAACCATCACGTGCATGGCGCTGATTCGACCCTCCCTATGTTCTCTCCCACACAGTACGGCAACAATTTCTTACAAGTTGCAACTACAAGTTGCAACACTGCACCTTGGACCTCCACTCCTCACCTCCAACGTTCTAACCAACCGCTTCCTACCCCCCTCCCCCATCTCCCCGCCCTACTGCATGTACATATGTTGCTTCCCCGGCTGCGCCTTTCACACAGACTCTATCGCCTCCCTTGCGCAACATCAGAAACGATGCAGGCACCGGCATGACCCAAACCCTTTTCTCACTCCTGCTGCCCCCCGCGGTTCCCCCTTCCCCCCTCCGAACGAAACGTGGCCGACTCAGCAGTACTAACCCCCCTCTCTCTTCTCCCTCCAACCGCCCCTCCGACAATGTAGCACTCGCCACTGACGAACCGTATGAAGAACAGCAGCTCTCTCTCTCCGTACGTTCTTCTGACGCAGCACATCTAGCTACACCACAACCCGCATTCAATTCTCAGTTCCTGTCCGTAGGTTCCGGTCATGCCCTCCCTCCGCCCGCTTCAAGTGATGACATTCACAATCTCGTCACATACATTTCCTCCATCGCCACGAAACTTGGAAAGCGCTCCGCAGACGAGCTTATCAACATTCTCAGGCAGTCTAAATTTCCCCCCTCTCTTTTCCAAACCTCCGTCACCTCCACTTCTGAGTGTCTCAAACTACACTCCAAAATCTTTGAAGATACCGTGAGCTCCATCAAGTTCACCTCCACCACCATTCACAATAACGACCGTCAGTTCTCTGCCACCCTCTATGTCAACGACCCCATTCAAGTCCTACAACAACAACTTCTGCTAGCATTCCATGAGAACGCCTTCTTTCACCCAATTCACCATGCCTCCCGCACAGGAACCGACGCATTCGCGCATTCCATGGCCTCCAAACTCGGACATGACGTCGTTCCCGCTCTGAAAAATCACATCGCACATTCTTCAAACCCAGGAGTCATCTGGCACGATCCCACCACTACTGGTATAGACTCCTTCATCGGCATGCTTCAACTCTGCTTCGATAAGTCCTCCACCACGCTAAAAAGCTCCTCTGTCACATCATACCTACATATTACGTTTCTTAACTTCAAGGACTCTTTCCGCAGAAAATGTATCACACACCACCACACTCTAGTCGGCTACATTCCCACTTCTTTTACATCCTTCTTTCCCGGTTCTTCCTCCAGCGACACCGACTCTTTGGAAATTGGCCCCTTTTCGTCGAACATAACTCGCGTTGTGCGCATGGAGCTCGTCCAGAAGTCCTTGGAAACCATCCTCAAACCTCTGTACGACATATGCAAAAAAATGCTTCCCCTTCAGAGACGCCAAGGGAGTCCTTCGTCAGTGCCATCCCATCATCGCTAATTATAGCGCTGACATTCCCGAAGGAAAGGACATTCTCGCTGTCCTCCACGTCACGAAACCAAACAAGCCCTGTCATAGATGCTTTATCCCTCGTTCACAACTCAACGTCTATCAAGTCATTCTCAACGAGCGAACTGTATCCCACACCTCTGCAACGAGAAAGAAACACCAAGATCTACTTGCCGGCGCTGAACATGCTCTGCTCTTCTGCAGACCTCGAGTGGCAAGGACCCTGAAAAATGAAGCTGTCAACTACTTCAAACCACCTCCTTATCCACTTACAAGTTCTTTCTCGAATCATTCCCTATGCTCAATGTCTCCGAGCCGCTCACTCCTTACTCAATCTTCTCCTTCGAGCCCCTTCATAACTTTCATCTCGGAATCTCCAAACTCATCAAACTCGCCTCGATTAAACGCCTCAAGTCCGATTCGCTTCACACTTCTGTTGGTTCTCAGGGAAACCCGAGGTCTTTCAAGACCGTTCGGACTTCTATTCTATGCCACGCCAACGCCATTCTCGCCGACACTGAGCGCTCCTATCCGGCACCCGGACTTCACATCAACTTCTCCACATCCGAAAAAGGAAAATCTCTCAACGGTTTCTTCACGACAGACGGCATCAGGGGTATGTTGGAAGCCAAGGACTACCGTTCCCTTGATATGGTCTTCCTTTTCATTGGCGCTTTTTTTGACCGCTGTTGTGGTGAGGAATACTCCGACCCTATTACCACCGTGTTCAAATCCTACTTTGACCTCGTCAACAACGTCCTTCGCTACGATGCCACTCCGGAATGGACGGAGCATCGCATAGATGCGTTGGAAACTCTGATCAAGAACTTCAAGTTTCACACAGTCTCCATTCTCGGCCCGTAGCAAGCCTCGTACTCTTAAGTTCCACCTCCTTGATCTCATCATTCCAGACATACGGCGATACGGAGGCCTGCACTTCGGCGATGCAGGCGCGTACGAACATGTTCATCTTCTCTTCAAGAACCACTATCTTCGAATTTCTCGAAGGCGAACTACAGCTCATAAGGAAACGGTGAACGTCATTCAAGAGTCGCAGGACTATTTGCAATCCCTCTCGGTCAGAAGTCACGTCTCTGTGTCCTACAACTCTCGCAGCCCTTCCATCAACCGCTTTCCGGCCATGGTTGGCGACGATAACTCCTTCTCACTCTTTGACATCATCGTAGCTGAGAAGTACCTACGATCGCATCCATATGTATCTTCTTCGGCTCTGGCAGAACTTTTCTCGACAACCACACTGCTGTTCATCAACTAAATATCTCGCGATGTTCTCACCTCCTTCCGCACCCTTTCTGTAGAAACCATTCAACAGCTGAAGAACCTTCACGACATCAAACTGACTGTCGTTAATTCTGCATACGTTCTTAGCGGCTTCTGGCCCTCTATTGATGATTACGAGCGGGATCTTCGATGCATAACATAAGACTTAGAAAGCCCGGTGTACAACTATGTGAACGCATCTTCGCTACGACCTCCTTCGAACCTTCAGAGTTGCCTAAGTTCTCCACGGTTCTCGTGCACGGAACACCCCCTCCCAACTGTACGTTTTCCACAGCGTGGGTATGCAAAGTATTTGCATTGCTTCGCGTCAGGGACAAGACCTTATACAACTCTGAATCGGAGCTCGCTTTCGTTCGTTTCTTCGAAGTGACAGAGCCCTTGGATAACGTTGATGAAACTCTGAACTGTATATCACTCCGTTGGGCCACTGACGGCGAGCATGATCACACCGTGCATCCAAGTACATCAAGGATGAAACCTTGTTCTGCTACGGTCTCTCCTTGGTTCGGGCTTATCCCGTTCTGCTCAATCAAAGGCTACATACACGTCATTCGCCAGAACTATCCTGCCCGACCATTTTTCCATCCGCTTCACTGGCAATTCCATCGTTTCTACATTAACAGATTCCATCGTAACGTCTGTGTTCTGCAAAGTGGAATATAGTCTGTTCGTTTTGGAAACTAAGCTAGTTTTTGGGCTATTTGGGGCGCGCGAGGGGGTGGCAGAGGCTGGCACTCAAAAAATTAAGAAATTTTGGAATACTAAATTCCATCTCGCGTAGTTTAATTCTTGGGTCTCCTAGTTTTTGTAGAGGTTCTGCTTCGCCGCACCACCCCATCCACTCTTTTCCGCGACTCTTTCTCAAAACTGCGCTCGTGCTAGCTTGCGTTTCCATTTTCTCCCAAGTTGCGATACAAGTCGCAACCCATTTCATGTCAACCACCCTGCTATTCATTTTAATCCATCATGGCTCCCCACCTTAGAATTCTAGAGGCAAACTTTACTTACTTTGCGCTCTTTGCCACGAGAACAACCCCTCCGACAGCACCTAACACTCGCTGTCGCCTACCGCTTTCGTCGTGCGTCCTGCCGCTTCCAGGTACAGCCCGACCATGTACTCACGGCACATCGCCGGTGCCGTCTTCGCGCTCTCCGCCTCCCGCGCGTTGGACGCCACAACCATTGGCAGCGCGCTCATCACACCCCCGAACAGTTTTATCGCCTAGCCAAACTAGCCCTGCTGGAGTTGATGCATTTAGTGTCGGTACCGTTCCCGCAGCAGCGTCAGGCTCAACTTCATTGCCACCAACTCGCAGTTGCTTCATCGCGCGATGTACGCAGTCATCACTCCCGTGTCGGCCACACCGTAAACATCCGCACGGCATCCACCACAGAAGCTTGGGAACGCTTCCTTCATCTTCCCGAATGATTCAGATCCACTTTCGTCCTTTATTTCAGTCATAGCCTCTTTGAATGCACCTGCCGCCACGATCTCAAAAGAGACGATGCCGACCCATAGAAAGAAGCTGGAGAAAGCGCGAAAATACGTTTAATTAGAGCAGAATCGGAAAAAAGGTAACGTCCAACCCCCCTGAACGATTTGGTGAAGGTACGTATCATAGTATCAATATTACGCGTATCTACACTATCATGGTGATGATGCCCCGAAACACTTCGTTTGGTCGGTCCAAGCGCGCCAATGGAATGCGCCTCACTCACGTAAAAGTAGGCATCATACTTATTTTTGACTGCGACAATCTGGCAAAGATTGCACATCTGACCTTCCACTGAGTACATACTCTCCACAACCGTCATGATAGGTTTCCACAGACGGCCCGTGTCAGGCTATCCCGCAGCAATACCAACAAGAATAGTACTTTCCTACGATTCTGCCAAATTATGTTCAAACACGCGAATCTTGGCGCCGAATGAGCGACCGTCCACCACGACAGACGCTTCATTCATCGCGCCGGAGATGAAGAGATCGCCTATACCCACAATAGCTGGGATGATCTGCCAGTCGGTCGTAAAGACGGTGCCAACCACGATAGCATCTTTCTTACAGAATTCTTTGGCGACCGCGCGCTCCAGCTTGCGCACAAGCTCAGAGCGCCCCGTAGACACAGACACATTGCACGAGGCGACACCACACTGGTCTAGGACATCGGTGACGGACGAGTGAACACGTTCAAGAACCCCGGCATAGCCCAGACAATTGCACCTGCCCAAGTTACGAAACCTCGCAGCCCTGGCAGTAGGGTCCGGAGGCATGGAAGAATGCTCGGCCGTGGAAGTGACGTCGGCCTGAATGGGCGTGTACGCATGATGAACCAACCAAGCAACGGGGCATCACCCGCGCTCCTTAGCTCTCTCCAAGACTTCGCTCCACACGCCGGACGTGCAACGAATGGGGCGTCTTCAGCTAAAGTTTATCCTCTGACACAAGCGACGGGTGTAAAAAGTCCTCACAGTAGTTGAGCAAGGAGGCCCGACCGCGGGATTAGCCGCCCTGACTCACCGCGTACAAGCTGGCATTGAAGAGGTGGCTAAACGTATCACGCACATGGCCGAACGCGATGAGAATGGCATATCCGAGGTAGGTGGAGAGTGCAGTGAAGTACGGCAGCTCGACGTCAGCTGAGTATGGCACAGCGCCCTTCTCGGGGGTTAGGACGAGCTCGCAGCGGGCAAAAAGCGCAGCGGGTGGCAAGAAGGGGAGGGGTTGAGGAAGGCAAAGGCGGAGAGCAGAAAGCGCGGCGGGTAGGTGAGGGCAGAGTTGGGGAAGGAGGAGGCGCCGAGGCAGAGATGAGGCGGGGTAAGGGAGGCGGGGTGCGCTCCGAGGCGGCAACTCGAAAGCAGAAAGGCAAAAGAAACGTGGCGCGCGCGGCGCGTGATACACCTGAGCAAGAGCGCCAATGCTCGCCGCCACGGCAGCGCAGAATTGGAGCAGCACGGCAGACGGCGCGCTGGAAATTCCCGCACCGCGCACACGTGGCGCGTGCGCCCGCGGCGCATGCTGCGGCGCGCTTTACATCGTGTATGTGCGCCGAGGTGGGGCGGCGGTCATCTCATCAGCACTCAGCATTTACACAACGCGCGCCGTCAGCGGGAGAGTTGAGATGATGCAGGTTTAGATACTCCACTTCGTGTAGTAAACTTGGTACTGCACTGCAAATATACGATACTGGGCCTGGTGAGCAACCTGGATCATCTTCTGATGGCTACTCTACGGACAGTAATCAAGTACTCTCGTGCACTACGCGGGCAAGGAATCCACTTACGACCCTGACAGTGGTGGTTACTAATCAGATGAGAAGAACAGCAGTCCGTCAGCTTCATGCGCAGCAGCTCTAATATCTTTGCAATCGCAAATAACCACAAGTGATTAGCCCACTGTTCAGCAGGCTTCGAAACTACCAGAAGCCTTTTTCTGGATGGAGGGCATCAAGAAGGAATTTGAAACCAGTCAGAATCTCGGACTATACGTCGACGCTAGACCTGACGATGGAAAGCAAATCCCTGCCGGAATTATTCTTCGACTGAAGCAGGACCACAATGGTGCACCCTCACGATCCAAAGCTCGCCTTAAATCGGGGCACGCGTAGCCCCAAGGAGCGCGCGCGAACGACGCGGATGCCGCAGATGCGGCACAGAGTGCCCTTCGGACTCGACGCGTACGCCGTGCCGTGTAGCTGCACACTTCGCGAGCCGCGCCGCCGTACAGTGGCGGCATCGACTGGCAGTCCACCACCAGCTCACGCCGCTCGTCGTAGTCCGCCTCGTCGCGGTTGCGCCGGTTGCGGTCGCACAGCTGGGTCACCTGCCTCGCCTTGCTGGCCGGCGCCGCCGACGGTTTCAGCTCCAGCAGCCGTCACGCAAAGCCGCCCGCCAGCTCCAGGTTCTGCGTGTCGAATGCCGTCTTTATCGCCGCACGCAGCGCCAGCTGCACGTGCGCCGGCGCCAGCCCGCATCGCGATAACAGCCCCGCAGCATGCACCTGCCGCGCGCTGTCGCCCTCTGCCTTCACCGCGCGTCCCGCAGCCTCTATCTGCAGCCCGATCATGTTCTCACGGCACATTGTGAGCGCCCTCTTAGCCTCCTCCGCCTCCCGCACGTTCGACACCACCACCAGCGACAGCGCTCTCATCACCCCGCTGAACAGTTTCATCGCCTCGCCAAACGTAACCGTGCTGGAACCGCTGCATTCCGTGTCGGCGCCGTTCCCACCGAAGCGGTAAGCTCAGACTCATTGCCCCCAACTCGCTATCATCCGGTCGTGCCATTTACGCAGTCATCACTCCCGTGTTCGGCACCCCATCCACAGCCCCACGGCATCCACCTTATACGCTCATGAACGCCTCCTTCATCTTGCTGAATGATCCAGCTCCAATTTCGTCCTTCATTACAGTCATAGCCCCCTTGAATGCACCCGTTGCCACAAGCTCTCCCGCAAGCATCCCATTCTTTTTCCACCGCGATGCCGCTCTAGGTCTTGCCGAGAAGGCTACGTAGTACTCGCTGCCCTTCTTGCCGCCTGGCGCATGTGCAAGCCGTCCCCGCCCAGATCTGAGTCATGGAGATCAAAATCTTCTCCCCACGCGTCATCACCATTTGCTGCCGTGTCTTCGGTGGCCATTCCAACTGCGAACGGATCAACAGCAGCGTTCGCTGCTTCTTCTTCCTTGTCCCAGACCGCATCTCGTTCAGACGCTTCGAATGCAGCCGCGTCCTCGTAGTAGTCACCAGTTGGTTCCTCGAAGTCTCTTTCTGCCGCAGGATTCCTTCTGAAGAGGCCTCGTGCCACAAGCAGATGGGGCCAAACCATCTCTTTTATGTCAACAGGACTGCAGGGTATAATTAGTTCGCCTTTTGACCATGACGGGTCTACAGTAATTTTCGAATCGTCCCAGCCACCCAACTCTTCTAGTTCCTCTGCCATGCCATGGCTCTTGGCAGTGAATTCGCCCATCGCCACTTGGCCGCAATCTCTCATCCCTGAGATTCTGCACTCTACATCACCCAGACACATAGAGATTTGGAAGCGAGCCGCAAGTTTTCCACGCGCGTCAGCAATCTTTCCCACTTTAGCCAGCTTCTCGAACTTGCCGGTCAGCACATACAGGAACGCCAGTCTGTCCAAAAAAGGTTAGCGTCATGAAGTAGAAAAGAACTTGTTTTGCTGCAACTTGGATTCAATTTTCTGTTTGTTTCCTAGCACAACAAATATGAACATACCGAGTGTGAGAATAACCATTCGTTCAAAATGAGCCAGGTTCAGTTTGCACACCAACAGCTCAACCCGGGGCAGAAAGCCGCTGGCCTGGGTGGTCTTGTCAATCTTCGGGTGGAAAGGTTCATAGCCTTGCGAGGTTTGGCATTTTCCTCTCGCTGCCGAGCTTCGACGGGCCGTTTTGGGCTAGTGTAGCGATCCTCTTCATTACTCCTCTGGCAGAAAGTTGTGCACCTTGCACGCTTCCTGAACGACTTCAAAGCCGTCCTTCAAGGAATCTATATCGTCTTTGAATGAATCGACGTCAGCCTCCACCTGCGTTTCCTCAGTGCAGTCCGAGCGTTCGCCATTCTCCATCACGGTCGGCTTGTCTGGTTTGTAGTAGTCAGTTGAGGAGGTGGTAGCCAGCCGTTTATCGACCTCCATTCGCAATTCCGACAAAAACTCGAGCATTTGGGGGTCATCGGTAGTGCTGTTTCTGCCGCCATTGTGGTTGCGAATGGTTTCCTCAAATGAACGTCCGCAATGTCCGGAATGGGTTTCAACAGCGTAGCAGGCGTGAATTGAGCATCGGCGCCAATGAAACTACCCGGCTTCTCAGCCAGCACCTCCGAAATGGCAGAAGATCCAAACATCATGGCCTTGACGACGGTGAGCGTGCAGCCATACACAGCCTTGAGCACCTCTCGGAGCGGGCGAAACTTGTTCTCGTTGTACATGGCGGCAAAATCATCGTCCACTTCCAGCAGCCCCTGCGTGAAGTGTTTTCTGCTCGGGGAGAGGAAGTGCAGCACCCGATCTCCGTCCTTCTCGGCAAACTTGCGGCATTTGAACAGATCCAAGCGATGTCTGGATGACGAGCGTCTCTCAAACGGCAGGGGCCCCTCTGCGCCGACGCAATTGAGAATGATGAACACAAAGGCGCGCAGCTCCGCAGGCGTTAGCTGCAAGCATTCGGACAAACGGTACAGGCGCGGTTTGAAGGACCTGTTCTTGACGCCTGCCTGCAACGCATTCTGAATGGTGCACTGCGCAGAGCACATGGCGTGCAGCAAATTGGAGCGCGTGGTCAGCGACGGCAACAAGACATCAGCGGCGGCGGCGGCGACCGCATGACGGAGGTGGGCGGGGGCGGGGGGGAGAGGGGAAGAAGCTCCACGACACGGCGGAGGCAAGCGGAGAGACGGGAGGCAGAAGCGCGCAGCAAGGCAAGAAACCGCAGCAGCAGGCAGGAGCGCAGGTGCAGCAGAGCGGCCAGGTGCAGTTACCTTCGTCGGGTACTGGGCGGCGGCGGCGGTGGATTCGGGGGTGGCGGCGGGGGAAAGGGCGCGGGGCGTTAGGGCAACCGGTGTGGCGAGCGCGCGAAGCACAGTGGCGTAAGCGCGGCGTACATTAAAAAAAGGCGAAAAAGCTGCCGCACGACGAGGGAGCTCGCTTGCTTGTCGCGCGCAGCGATCGCCGGCGGCGGGCGCACCGCGCCGCTCGCTGCTCGCTTCCCCGCCAAAATTTTGGCACGCGGCTTCACGCCGCCCGTTCTTCCGCCGCGACTGCCAGTGACGCTTCTTGCTGTCGATGAGCCGTGCCGACCGCCTCGCCGTTCACGCTGGCTGTCGATGCTCCATGCCACCCGCGCTCGCCGCGGTCGCGTACGCAGTCTGCGAGCAGGCCGACGTCACGCCCGACCAGCAGGACTGCAAGTCGGAGGTGCGGGCGCTCACCAAGGCCAAATCCACCGCCACGCCGTCGGAGAGCCAGTATCACGCCTTCGCCGCCCATCTGGGCGCGCCGCCGTCGGCCACAAAATTCAAGTCGTCGCCGCGCCGCCGCGACGCGCTGCTGCACACGCCCACGCCTACGCTTATCCGCTCCATTGACGGGTTCTTCAACTACTGCGAGCAGGAGCACGTTGCCAACGACGAGCCACTCGTGGTGCGCGATCTGGCCCACGCGCTGGAGCATGATGGGTCTGCCGCGAAGAGGAGCTGCGCACTCAAGCATGAGCCGCTGCTCGTGGCAGTCAAACCGCGCGCAGCGCCTCTCCTGCCGATCGCGCCGCATGCGGCGCAGCGCGCGCTGCCGGGCGATGATGAGGCGGACGAACAGTATGCCAACCGTGATGTGTCGGGTGGCGTCAATGCTTCGCTTGATAACTCCCACGCGACGCCGCATCACCCCATGGCTGCCGACGTGCGCGGCGCAGTCGACGTGCAGCCGGTCGCTGTCGCTGCGCAACGGAATGCCGGGTACATGAACAATCCTGTGCGTTAGCGTATTTATGACGTACGCGCGCACATGCAGACGGTTCTGCAACATATCTTCAGCCGCGTCAGGCTGCTGTGCGGAGATGACGTTCCGCCTCTGCCCAACACGGGTCTTCTAGAGAGAATTCCTGCTACGGTGCTCATCGCTGGCCGCATCCAAACGGAATTGGAGCACGCTGACGCCACGTCTACTGCCCCAATTAATGTATAGTCCGTCATTCTGCAGAATGAAGATGGAAGTCGTATCAAACTCAACCTTAACAGGCTCGTGGAGAACAAACATCCGTTCTTTATCAACCCGGGCATGATTGTCGTTGTCGAGGGCGTCAATACCAATGGCAGGCTGTTTGACGTGCACGACATCTACGACAACGCCATGCACACTCCCCAACAGCAACCTTGCCTCTCCGAACCGGAACATCAGGTGAAGATGGAAGACGAACAGGATATTCAGCTGGACATTTAGCCCTCTCAACCGTACGAAAATCTCATTGTCGCAGCCGGGCCGTTCACCCGTCTGTCCAGTCTCAAGTATGGACCTCTTCACGATCTTCTTGAAATCGTTGAGCGAGACAAATCACACGTTGTCATCCTGGCGGGTCCGTTCGTTGAGGAAGCGCATCAAAATATCTCCGACCAGACACCCATTTCGCATGAGCAAGTGTTTTTCGATCGAGTCATCTCTCCGCTACAGGCGGCGATATCCAGGATGGTTCCTGGTAGAGAGACGGTTCCTCAGTTCGTCCTCATTCTCGCGCTGAGAGACGTTCACCATTCCTTCTTATGTCCCCAACCTGCCTTCCGCTCGCCTCGTGAGCAGCGAGATCCGAACATTCATTTGTGTCCGAATCCATCCGTGTTGCGAGTGAGTGCAAAAGATGGGCAGCATGTGTCCTATGTGGGCATTTCATCTCTGCCCACGTTGTTAGATATCTCCGCCGATAGCGTATGCATGAACAAGCTAGATCGCTTGGGCTCTATCGTGTCTCACATGTTGAGGCAAGGCTCTTTCTACCCATCTTTCCCTCCAAGCAACTCTGTGCCGCTGGACACGGGACTTTTGGACAAACTCGGCATTATGGACGTGGACACTGGTGAAACTGTCTATATGATCATTGTGCCGTCTAAATTGAAATCGTTTGCCAAGAGCGTCAACGGGGGTGCGGTAGCTTTGAATCCTGGGCTGGCGAGCCAAGAATCCAAAGGAGGGACCTACACAGAAATAGCTCTTCCGCTGCACCACTCGTGACGACGGAGTTCAATTCAAGCCAACGAGGACAAGATTGAGGTTAAGAGTTATCCGTCTACGAGAATACAGCGCGTTGCCCTGGCATTATACGCATTATTGTTGGAAGTAAAACAGTTTTGTTGGGAAAGACAGGTCGTGTTCGTACGTTCCACATTAGCACGTGGAGATTAAACAGCGCGACCACGGCAGCACCGAAAAGCTATGTTGCGTCCATGTAGGACAGCTTACTGCAAGGAAATCGGTGGCGGATGCGGTTTGCGGCGGCGACGCGGCGGGACCGCGAACGCGTGGAAGGAGTTCGCTGGCGATGGGTTCTTGCAGGCAGGTGTCAGCAGACATGTCGTAATGTCATTCTGTCCTACTGGCAGCGCGCGAGATCAAGTTTTGTTAAAGTCGCCACCCTAACACAACTTGACCACCCTGCCGGCGGCACGTTACGTTTTGGCTGGAGTTGCGTGCAGTGTGTGTTTTGAGAGGTTTGTGGACGCTACCAGAATGAGGCAAAAACGTGCCCACGGGCGGGGGGATCCGTTCGTGTTAGGGTAGCTACCCTAACACGACCAGACCCCCCCGCCAGCGGGCATGAAATCGCACATTTTCCAAAAAATCGGCCAAAACGTGCCCGCGGGCGGGGGGGGGGTCCGTTCGTGTTAGGGTATCTACCCTAACACGAACGGACCCCCCCGCCCGCGGGAATAAAAAGGCACATTTTTTAAAAAACCGGCCAGAACGTGCCCGCGGACAAGGGGGTGCTGTTGTGTTAGGGTAGCCACCCTAACACAACCGACCCCCCCCCCCCCACGCCCGCGGGCACGTTCTGGGCACATTTTGGCACCATGCCGAGACTTTTCAAAACCCATTTCTCAACACTTCCCGCACTCGTTACGATCCACCCGCCCGCGAACACGTTGGCACCACTATCCACGTAGATTGGCGGGATGGCAAAAAGCTGTATATTCATTAGAGTATATTTTGAGTATAAGGGGCGCCTCAAAACGCACGAATGGTTAGCGGTACCATTGCTCGCATACGTATACGTCCAACAAAATCCCTTGCAAAAAGAACATTTTGAGGCCATTCTGTATCGTTCTAATACCTCCCGAAACCCAATGGGCTGCATTCCTTGCAAAGATTTTGTTGCGAGCTCAGTACAGATCTTTCAGAGAAGAATCAACTAGTTTTTTATCCAATTGATCCTCAACTAGTAACACAATACACGATCTTGTTATAATTTGTGTAGTTACTGACACAGTACACTATTCAAACTGCTCAAAGCGGCGAAGAGACGTACCACCGATGCGCGCCAACACCTGCACGCATGAAAGTGGTAATTCGTCGGAATGAGATTCAAACAAACAGAGTGACGACAGTATGTAGCTACTTAAATACTCTCCACCACTTTTTCCGGTGAAAATTAAAATTTCAGTGATGATGAAGATAAGGTATTATCTAATAGCATGAGCGCTCCCGCTCTGACGTTCAATGTATATATCTGAATTTAATTTGTTCGTTGTGTCGGTCTGACAAACAGCGATGGAGGCCTCCAACGACCATAGAATACCGGATTTATAGCGGTAATAGAGCGAGCTCTCTGCGGAACACTATAATTAACTAAATGGAGTTCTGATAGGCTGAGTACTACATGATTCTCACAGGTTTAGAGAACGGGGTCTGTAGCAGCTCTTATAGGCTAAATTTATTCAGTATAAAACTCTATGAAACGGAATGGCGACGAGTGACGTCGCGGAAAACAAAACAGATGGTAGAGATGAAAACCCTTCAGCCCGGCGTGCTGGAGCTGGTAGCATATGACTATAGTTCCATTTTTGAAATGGTATCGCTTCACCTTCCGTTAACAAGGCCTGTCACCAACAATAGAAGAGAAGACATTAATCGACGTGTTTTGGAGATGCCGTAAAATGCTGCCAATGGTGTTAGTTTTTCTCCCGTTGAGAGCCGTGATAGAACCTCAAACCGCCAGTTCCAGAGCTATAAATTCCTGCCCACGACTTTGTCAAGGAGAGTTAAAGGCTTCAATCTGCCACCGAAGAGACGAAATAGAGCTTTCATTACATCATGCGCCACGATTGCACCTATAATTAGTCCAAGCGACGTCCGAGTACTGAGAGAAAACTGTTTTGATTGGAGCCCTGTCCTGCGCTCCCTGTCAGATTTCAAAGAATTCCTTCACGGAAGAAAAACCATGTCAAGGTCTTTGTATGCTTTGGCCTCCACCATTTAAAGCAGATCTGCCTTGGTGAAGGTTTTATTCACTGACCTGTCTTTCTTCGGCGCGGACAAATCTATATGTAAACATCTGGCAAAAAAGGTTGCATTGAATGGGGAATAGATTTGCGTTTGTAAAGTTGCGGATTTGAGTACGTATCGTTCGAAATGAACGTGACGCGGATGATTCTATTGCAGTGATTAGAGTCTCTGACTACAGATTTTCGATTTCTGGAGTATCAATCAGCTTAAATATGCCTGGATGCAAGTTGCGTAACTGTTCGAAGAGAGCTCTCATTGTTCCCAACAGACTGCATACAAACAATTTCTGGATCAATCCTATCGTCAAGGGGGTTTGGATGAACGACGGAATAAGAGATATGTAATCAGAACACTTGAGAGTACTGCCTGAGATATACTCTCCGTCGCAAGATATATACTTCTTGACGCCTCGTCTTTCTTTGCATATTCTAGAATAACTGAGTATGTATCTCTAACGCTTTTGGTGTGGTTTTGAGAGGGTCTAGTGAATGAGGTAAGAATATTACTGCATAAAGATGAGGGAGAGGTCTTGAATATATGACAGGAGCTTCCCGTTTTGGTCCCATGAAGAGTCAACAGAATATTATTAGCCTCAAAAATATCGGCACAAAAACTTGCAGAGGATGGGACACTCGACTTAGATTGTCTTCGCCGATGAACTGAAAACCTTTCTGCGTGAGATTCAAAATGGGCTCTAGGACTTGACGAAGAGATTCTTGAAGGATTTGCATCCTGAACCCGCGTAGAGACTTGCTACACACGAATGGCATTGCGTCTGCTTCAGATGCGGAAATCTCAATCAGTGTGGTGGGGAAGTATGCCACTACTGTGACGTCATCACGGATGCACTTACGACGTACCTCATTGGAGAAGTTTGAAAAATATGAGGTGAAGAGGATAGGCGGTAATCGATGTTTGCTTTAGAGTTGTTGAAGACTTATCGGTGTATACCTGCAGAAGACCTACGAAAGATCCACTGTAACTTATTTCTTGGGAGTACCACACTATTCTACTATCCAAAGAGCCCATGATCATCTTTTTAAGTTTTGAGGTGGCGTCTCTTGCGAGAGAGCTGGACATGGGGTGAGATATTTTCGTGGAGTGGGTCTGAAGTATAGGGTGGAAGACTGTGTTTTCGTTGTTAGCCAACTGGAGCTGTTTCACAAGTGTCTGAACGGGGTCTCTCGTGTAGAGGGTGGCGCTGAACTTACATCCTTCTGGCGAGATAGTTCTTCGATTGAAACCGTCCTTTGAGGCGTATCGTTCGAAAATGGCGTTCTTCAGTTCTCTACACCGCTTGGAACTTGTTATGGTCTCGTTGAATCGCTTTTGCGAGAATCGCGGGTCCCGAAGTAGCCCAATTAGCTCGTCAGCTTCACGATGACCAAGGCTGGAAGCTACTGAAGCCAGACAAACCGTGAGATAATCCATATGCAAACCACCGAGGGCCTCCTCAGAAGGCACTGGGCGGGAACTGCTTCCGTGTTCTCGCTCTAATGACGCGGGATCCGGGGAAGGAGAAACACAATGCGAAGTGTCCGGAATGGGAGGGGCGCACGGAGTGGGGTCGACGATGTCCTCGGACACCGGAGGCTCGGGAAGGCGACAAGGGGCAGTGACCGTTTCGGAAGATGCGGCCGCGGGCGCGGAAAGCTTGAGACGCTTGCTTCTCCGAATGAGCGGCCTATTGTCGTCTTCCAGCGCTGCTTTCAGACAAAACGGGCAATGGTTGACATGCTGTTGAAAAGATAAGACTCCTCGGCGAGTAACGAAGGGGCACCCACGCTTCTTATGTGTACAGTAGTAGACCATGGGAAGAAGAAATGGACGAGAAACGACGACAAAGACTGCAAGGGAAGGTCGTCCGAAGGGAGAAGGAGGTCGAGCGACAATCAAGATCGACCTCATGCTGAGAACGGAGAATATATTTTGAGTTTAAATCACGTGCTTTCGTTCAAAAAGGAACGTAGGTACACGTCGACCTCAACACAAGGGTGTACTTCTCGTATTATTTACCACTGCTTATAAACCTGTGGTTTTGCAACGTTGTACGCTGCACACCTGTCCAATCTCGCCCACAAAAATAAATCTCTTCCCTCCGCCGCCGCCGCCGCCCGTCCGACGTCCGACCTTCTGTTGCCGTCGTGATCCATGCCATCCACATCCTCGCGTTCTACTCCGCTCCGTCGTACTTTTTCCGCCCTCGCACTCGCTACGAAGTAGCGTGCTGAGAAAGAAAATGAAATACGCTTCATCTGTGCTTAATGGATTCCATTAAGCGGACATGAAGCGTACCTCATTCTCTTTCTCCGCCCTCGTCGGACGCCTCCATAAAGCGGACATCATCCGTATCTCACGGATGTATTCCGTGCAGTCTTTTCGTAGGTTCTCTTCCATATTCTTCTATGTATCTTTGCTCTAAACTAACCCATCCTCACCACGTTTTTTCGCGCTACGCGACATGTGAACGGTAGAAAATAAGCTTTGGGTTACCGGGTTCCTGTTTTCAGCCTCCAACTCATTCCATTTGTTCAACTACGTTCTGCTTACGATATGTTCCATCTTGTTCTACGTCTTGCTACTAAAATTGACTTGATTGAAGGTAACCACTCTTTGACGTGCGTCCTTTGTATTTCTTCCGACGTCCACAACTACTGTAAGCACGCAACCAGTTTCATTTCGTCTCTCAAGATCGATCTCTGACTGCTCGTGTAACCTATCACGCTGTATTGCCGATCTTGGTTCACTTTATTGCGCCATAGGCGTCTCTAGCTTCTCGCATCTTGCGCTACTTTTGGTTTGTTGGCGATCTTAGTTCCGCCATAGACTCTTCTCTCTTCTTGCGTCTTGCGCTGCTTTTGGTGTATTCGCGATATTGGTTGATATCGGTTGACTGGCTTGGGCGATAGGTTCATCATTGGCGATCTTGGTTGCGTAGGTTGCGCTATAGGATGGTTTCTCTCTTCTCGCGGCTTGCGTTACTTTTGGTGCATTGGCGATATAGTATGACTTGGTTGCCTCATAGGCTCGCCTCTCTTCTCGCGCCTTACGTTGATCTTCTTGTATTGGCGATCTTGGTTGACTGGCTTGGGGGATAGGCGATTCTGGCACTTGGTTGCGACATAGGCTGCTCTCTCGTTTATCGCATCTTGCGGTATTTTTGCTGCATGGGCATTCTTCGGGTCCTTGCTTGTGAGTTCTCCCTTCGCCATTTTTCGCACTTTACGATGAATGAATTGTTGCTAATCTAACGGATCCCTTTCCTACTTCTTCTTCCTTTTGCCGGTTACTAGGTCCCTCGAATGTTCTAGCGCAACGTTTCTGTTTTTCTTTATCAATGGCACGTTCCATCGCATTTCAAATGTATCCAACGGAGCATTGACTAACTTATGGATACTTTCTGCTTGCCTATACAGGTAAATAACTTTTGATGCGTACGTAGCTCACGAGTTGCAGGTGCAGGTTCCTCAAGTAGGGAACCATGCATCTGGGCACGGTTCCCTACATGCGGAACGGAGAGGATGAGGCGCTTCGCGCCTCATCCTCTCGGAGTGCGTATTTGTTCTACTGATACCGCACTTTGGTGCAGGTGCCCTCTGCGGCATCTGTCGCGAATTGCGCCTACACCCGCTTCATCATGGGGAAATGGTACATGTAATATAGCGAAGTAGTGGTTAGCAAAAGCGGTTGATACAAGAATAGATACGAATAAAACGGTATGATTTCATAATGGACATCATCTGTACTAGCAACAGTATTCCATGCGTTGCAAAGTATCATTCCGCAGAAGGTATCGTGTAATGTGCACCTTAATGGAAACTGAACCTAGACTTCGCGAAATACCGTTCAGGTAGCACTCGACTAAAGAACTAGCACGAGTCGAAAACCCACCAGTATTTACTGCACAGCGATTCTGGGCGACGCAAGCAATTATCTTCAAATTTTGAAATAATTGATCTCGATATTTTTTCAAAACATTTACTGGACGACCCTTGCCACTTTCTGGACAACCCTCGCCAAAAACTAGCATCTGCAAGAGACAGACGAACCCTCGAGCCCACATTCGTCATACTCGTACTACGTAACATTCTTAACATGAACTGTTCATGTACTTCAGATATTCTCCTCCTCGTCTTCCATCTCGTGCTCATCGTCTACGCCTCCCCCGTCTCGTTCCCTACCTTGTTCCCAGACATTTGGATTACAATCGATCACATTATTATCTCGGATTTCATCGATTGCTCTTATAGGGGAGTATACGCGATCCCGTGGGTCAAAATACCCAATATAGCAATCTTATACGGCTCCAAGATGTTCCGTAATCTCTTCCATGAGTACATCTTCTCGAACAGCTAGATATCGCTTTATCTAAGACGGTATTTAGTAGGCCACAGTTTCCACACGTTCATTATTTCCATGGGGCGGATCTTGAGCCATTGAGTCGTTCTTGAACTCCGTTCCAAACTTCTGCTCCATTTTCATTCGTACAGCCATCAGTATGCTTTCCAACGCCTGTGCAACACACTTTCCGAAAAGGTTGGAGAACAACATCTGCCTTTTACCCCCCCGCACTCTTTTAAACTCTGTAGCTCGAACAACTGACGCGATCCAAGCGTCTAGACGCGCCAACTGCACTATTGTGCCATCCAGTGGGTCCTTGTCTGCCGCATTTCTCGAATCCTTTTGGTTCACATCGTAACCCAGAAACTCCCGTAAGACCTGTAGGCTTAGAACGTTTCTAAACAGTAAATCTTGCGGCTTATTCACTTCGCCACGGATTTTGAACCCGGAAAATGATATGTTCTCTCTTTTGGATGTTCTCCATGTGGAGAGAATCTCACACCCTTTTGCATCTAGCGGCAGAAGCTTCCCTCGTAGTTCCTCCGCTTGTTTTAAGTATATGCTCCTCCCCCCCTCATGAGATGGTGTCTTCACCAACATGTCATACCCTAGCCCCATCAACAACTTCTCCTTCGCATGGCGTTTCGAACCCCCACCGCATCGCTCAAGGTCTGCTTCAACCTCTTCCGTGAACACATGTCGCTGGTCAGCTGTCTGATGTAGTCTCCTTCCATGTTCATCTTTCGGATGGATTCCCAACGAGTTTTCATTACCTCCGTCTCCACGATTTGCATCAGCAAGTTATGACCCGTACCAAGAATCGATGGAGTATACGCTCTCATCTCCATGGCAACCTCCATTGGACAGCGTGGAACAATCTCTTTCCCATCAACGACCAAGACAATGTACTCAGTCTCAGGTCCGAATGTCTCACTTCGATTCCTCCAGTTTCTCGCCGGTGAACTCATCTCGAAGCACAATTCCCTCGTCTCGTATTTCGCGTATCGCAGTATGGACTCGTATACTGTCTTCGCTACCCCTACATACGCGTCGTTCACATCAATCTCGTATCTTTTCCTTCCCATGTGCGAATCACGCTCCCTCCGTGTTGCTCCTCGCTTCAGTGCCTCTCGAAGTGATTGTATTAGAACATCTTGCTCGTTCACCTTTAGCTCTAGTTCCGTCACGCTTTTCTGTGCTATTTTTACGCTCATCTTCAGACTTTGATTATCTTCGGTTACTCGAAAGAGATCCGCTTTCAAGTCTCCAATCTTGTCCAACAGCTCGTAGCGTGGCGTTAGGCTCTCATTTTCTTCACCTTCTTCGTCTACACCAGCAAGAGCACGAGATGGAAGCGTACGGTTAATTTTTCCGGCGGCCTGCCACATTACGACCCCTTTCGTTCCATGTCGCTCTTGGTAATTCAGACCCCACCTCTGTCCGTTCCCTACGCATCTCGCCAAAGAAAACCGAGGTCGAACCCTTCCGTCTCATTTGGTGGAACCTATCCTGCGATGGTACGACCGTACGAGGAGCAGGCTGTATCTCGTCGACTTCTTCCTCGTTCGTACGACGTTCGGAATGAATGGAATCGTTTCCATTCCGGAAACTCTTCCTCGACGGTGCGGGCGCACGTACAGAGGACTGTACATTATCGACTTCTTTCTCGTCACTAGCACGATCGGCATGAAGGGAATCGTTCCGATTTTTTATCTCCCTTCGCGATGTTGCGAGCGCACGTACAGTAGTCTGTATATCATCGGCTTCTTCTTCGTCCCTCCTACGTAGAGGTTGAATGGAATCGTTTGTAATGCGTCTCGTCCTACCAGGTGAGATTACTCTTTCATGTCTGTCGAACTCTTCTTCGATGACATTGTTTCGCAAATTCCTTGTTCGTGTTCCTTTCGCTCTCGTACGTCTCTCGGCACCATTCTCTTCCGCATTCGCATCATCGATTATTCTTAGCACTTCCTCTGCAGCCATGTGTCGTGTAACTCGCCCTCCCACTGAGCTGTGATGTGGTAACACTACTTCGCTCTCTGTCACTTCCGTTGTGGTCGTATTAACACCCAGCTTCGGTCTCGGTTTGCCTTCGAAGCCCGGAGTGCTGATTTAGAACCAGACTTATTTCCAGTAAGCCCGACACGGGGAGCTTGTCGTAGAGTACTTCTTCGGGTCGCGGCAGGCGGAGGTTTCTTGCGCTTAGCGACGCCAATACCATATCGCGGGATTGTTTGGGATCCCTGCGTCTCCAGGTCGTCCGCGTTGCTGGACTTTTGTGAAGCCATGATTGTGCTTCAAAATCGTGTGAAAAAGAAGGGATTGTGTTCGGATTATTGAGTGGGGAAACGAAAGCTTCTGGAGTTCTGCTGGTAGTGTGGGGTGAAAAAGCGGAAGGGGGGAAGCTCGTGAACCCTTTGCAGCAGATGATGGAGAACTTCAGTGGTTCTTGAGCCCTGAGTGAGCTGGGCCATTCCTGCGGCAGACATTCATACCAATTTTCCACATTTCCCATGGCCGTATTTTTCATTGGCTATGTTCTATGTGCCAGGTGCGTCTGTCGGGTCCCTTCATGATGAAGGTCCTCTGTTCGTTGGTCCAATCTTTCGGGGGTGAGGTGTTAGTTCTGATGTGTTACTTTTGAGGTGGTAGTTCTCATAGCTGTGGAGTATTCTTAGTAGCTCTTTTCTCAGCCGACAATGTGTCCTTGTGCCACGTTGTCGATTCCTGCAATAATAGGTTTACTGGAATGATGAATTCGTTCAATAAATGACGCAGTAGTTATGAAATACACTACAAGAGTTTTTACTACGTCAAAGTATAAAGCATGGGAGAGTTACAAATACCTCTCCCATGGATAGCTGGGTCCATAGTCTACGTACAGTTCGTCGTGTTCATGAATATCCTTTGTAGCCGTCACGAACAGTAGTCTATAGCTTGCGATTCTACCCAATGTGGTAGCTTGATGCTCGGAGAGCTGTCGAATAATAACGTTTGGTAAGCGGCCTTGGTAAGGCTCCATCTCGGCCAAATCCTTCTCTTCGTTCCCATCCCGGTACGAAGCATCATTGATGTAGCCCGCTTTACAGAAAGGAGCGGGTACTACCCAGGCAATCGCAGAATTGATTTCGGAATCAAAGTGAGGAAGCGCGCTGTACATCTGCCCTTTCAGCTTCACTTCCATGCTATACCTCCTGAAACGAGAAACGGTGGCACCGAGCTTTCCGCTTCCGTATTTCATCTGTTTTGCATTTCGTCGGCTTATGTCATGATATACCAATGTCCCATAGAAGTACCCAACAACCTCTCCTTCCGAGAACGATCTACTACTGAACACTCCATCTCCACTTATGACGTGTTTGAGATTTGATTTCTTCCTGTACAACCATAAACCTGCTGCTTCAGCGGCGAGCAAAGTTTGTACATCCATCGTCTCCAATGTTTCTTGGAGATTCAGAGGGCACTCGTGCACCGGTTTCTCCTTGTGCTGCGCGATGAGACTCGTTTCTCTGCAAAAAGTTGCGATGTAGGAATTGATATGAAACGGGAAACATTGGTATGGCGGAAATCCTTTCGGTGCCGTCCATATACGTGAAGTTCTTTGCTTCCCTTCCGGGAACTTTGTCTGTGCTAAATACGAAGCTTGAACTACCTCATCACTGACAGTCATTCTTGCGTTCAACTCGTTACGCCAAACCTTCCTCGCATACATCACTACAGCATTGTGTTCAGCATGAGCGAAGCCTTGCTCATCTTTCTCACATCCAATGAAGCGTCAGGGCTCTTCCATGTCCATGCACGCCAAGGCACCGGAAAGTGTTCCACTAGAGAGATCAACCACAACGTCCCCGGGATTTGAGAACCTGGCAATGAGTTCCTTTAGCAAGCCCTTGGTTTCTGTTCCGGGCGAAGCTGAACCGAGTGTATTTCGGAACGCTTCTTTACCCTCTAACGAAGTCCTTCACCAGCCTCTAGATGCGAAACCTGATCGATAATGGAGTAATACCCGGGGTACTGCGTGGGAACGTAGTTGAAATTTTTGTAGTTTACCATCACCTTCTGCTCCTCATACTCCTTTCCATTCCGGACTGCGTGCACGGCATACTTAGTTGCAGGGAACAACTGTGTTGTGTTCCTTCCGGGATTCTTCAAAGTGTGCGTACGAGAGCGAATGAATGGCATCGGTGTGAGGTCGACTAAGAACGAAGCACTTTGCCTCCCGACTGCATTCTCCGATTTGTGCTCACTTAGAATCTCCTCCCAGTCCGCAAACCGTTCGATAGTACAGAACATTATAAAATGACCGCCAGGGCCAGGCATTGAGGTCATCATTTCTGCAGTGTTAACCATATCTTAGTCGAGAAGCTCATCATGCTCAGTGTCACGTGCCATAAGGTGGGTCCGTGAGTACGAGTTGAACATTGCCCTCTAGGGAATTATCGGAAGAGAACAGTGTACCATGAGCCTCCACTAAATCTTCATAACCAACGCAATGCATAGAGAACTGTTGCTCCATGTTCTTCTTGACCACACAGAGAGCCTTCGTCGTCCTTTCATCGCCAAAGTCGTGAGCTGGAAGAATACCATCAAGAACATTAGAAAGGGAGTGCGTTCCACCGTCGTCATTATCCGTGTCGTCTATGACAATGACATCCACCGGACCCGGGTCTGCACCGGATGTTTTACCGGATGTTTTACCCACCGCCGTAGCCATTGACCTGGAGGAAATGGTTCTCTGTGCCGTAACCGTATCCTGAATCTTCACCGTGTCCTTGTTGCTTCCTTCCTGACGTCCTGAAAGAGTGGCCCGGGATGGCTGCTGGGAAGGTCTCAGGTTCAGCTGTACAATAGCGGTACAAAGAGTAGCCAAATACTCATCGGAGAAAGCATCAAGACGAGATAGAAACCGTGTCCGAAGTTTCCTTCGAAAGCTTTCCAGCAGTTCCCACTTGGTAGTAACGGACATTTTGTACAGAAATCCGTTAAAGACAACCTTGTTCAAATCGGACAGGAACTCTTTTGACAAATCCCTTAGTTTGGTATCGATATCATCCGAAAAGGTGTAAACCCAAGGCACAGTAGCGTTGACCTCTTTGGTTGGCTTCACTTCGATCCCAAATGTTTTGAACACCGATGCTGGGCTGTATCCGGAAGAACGGGACTCCATTTCGCCGGAAGAAAGCGTGGCTTGCTCCATGGCAAGAAACGGTAATAGCATTTGTTCTGCATCACGAAATCCAAGACTGGAAGCAAGGGAATCCCATCCTAGACATAGCATTTGCACAGCATAACCCATCCGCCTTATATGCGCTTGGTTTGACATGACGAAACCATCTACAAACGGCACCTGTCTCCGAGAACTAGTTGCAGTTCTTGCCTTCTTCGCGACTGGGAGTCGCCCCTCCATAGTGATACGCTTCACTAGGGATAGATAGAGCAACTGCTGAAAACGAGTAGCAGGCTCAATCCGGAAGGTAGTTTTCTTCGTCTGCTTAGATCCGGGAAAATGCTCTTTGAATAAGTCATTCCAGAACACATGCTCCATAAAAGAATTCCCGCCATCCACATTCTTATCCAAACTCCATTCGAAAAGATCCCTCACCCGACGATCCTGACTCCAGTCATCCACGTCAATGATACGGACATACTCGTAGACCCGACTTATGAACCTAACATCGGTACTTATCTTCACCAGCTTCTGCGGCGTATAGTTTGCGTACGTGCTCTTCGAAACATCCGTGAGAAATTACGGTGCACAAGCCAGACTGGCACGGTTTGCGACAGCGTACTCAACCAGAGCCGTGTATCCAACCTGGCGAGGGGAACCAATACCGCCTCGAGACGCCGCAAACGAGTCTCTCAGCTCTAGAAGTATGCTGAACAAACGAAGGAACTGCGTCGTCATAATATCCTTCTCACCGCAGCTAGACTCCGTAGATGCCACGGAAGATGCGGTAGTCGACATCGCTCTGCTGTTAAGACCACATGAAGATCTGTTTTCGACGGGCGCCATGTAACTCTCGCAAGAACTCGCGAAAGCGGAATAGACGGTGGCGATGAAACTCGCTGGAGAAGTTCTCGAAAGAGTAGTAGACGGCGCTCATGAACCGTTATTATAAATTCGTATTTGAGCGGGTGTTAGTCGTACGCAGGAGGGTGTGAACAGGGTTGCGAGGGCGGGTGTAGTACGCAGACTTGTGTAGAATCACCTAGTAGTGACCCTCCTGGTGGCCGGATGCGACGTGTTCAGACCGCGGTCTGGATCGCAGTCAGCGGAGTTCATAGCCGAGATCATGGCCACATCGCATCCGGCCACCACAGGAGAGTACCAGGCGGGAACCGTGAGGGTTGATCATGCTGTCTGGTATGCATCTCAGCCTTCTACAGCCTCTCTAACCGCCTGTACCACTCTTTCAAAGTGATGCAAATGTTTACGCGAGCTTTTCCGCGTGGTGCACTACAAATCTGCGATACGAACGGGTGCGACACTTCAACCGACAGCGAAACGTGTACCGTGTTCAAACCGAGCCTGTGCGCCGTTTGCTGACGTGAGCAGAGCATTATACGATTACCGCTTTGTTCTGCATTCAACATTTATAGCTGTTTGACGAAGCTAAATTCAAACACGCTGTATAATGGAGCCAAGAGGATTGGGGAACCGGCAGATGAGTCTCCCGAAAGGCGCGGAAAGTTCGCAGTCCCATGGCGCCGCATCTTCGAAGTGCGAAGAAGACAAAAAAGGAGGGAAGAAGAGTAGTGTGGAAGCACAGAATCCGGAGACGAGTATGAGCTCTAACCCAGGGAAAGCGAAACCCGCACCGGGGGGCAAAGTGAGGCTTCTTATCGCGGGTAATGGAAGGGACAAGGTCCAAATTGGCATGGCTGATGTGGTGGCCATCGAGTCTGCCGGCGACGGTAAAGATTATCGAAGAGAAATGCATGGTCATACACTCGAAGGGAAGCCGGGAGAGGATATAGTCGGTATATGGCGAGCTGATGTATCCAAGGAGCTCCATACCCCGTACCGGTATCCCTTTAAGTGTACGGATGAAGACTCCATTCCGAAGACCGTTACGGACTTAAACAAGATGGGTTTCTATGCTTGGGACTTGAACTTCATGGCTTCGGGTGAAACCGTTCAGAACACCACGCCGCAGGTGCCCAGTAAGATATCAGGGAACACCAATGCGGCGTCCACAACAGGAGGAAAACGAGTGCGTATGGCGGAAACACCGAAACCCCTGCGTACACCGGGTGAAAAGCGGTTGCGACCTCAGGTAGCGCAGGCCAAAACACCAGACAAACAACAGAAGAACAAAGCGGGGAAGGAAGTACCGCCCCCAGCGCCTGGGCCTGTGCCTAACACTCTATCTAGGCAAGACCAGGATGGCACAAAGGTAGGAACTGCACAATTGACCACAACTCCAGAGAGTGCGGTCTCTGCATTACGGAAGCAACCAGCGATGAATGTGCAGTCTGGGTCGTCCAGAAATAGCACTGCTGAAGCGATTGCAATGGCTGGCAGTCGCAGTGGAGCTAGAATGGAAGTTGTGGATGTGGAGGAAGTGGATGATAATGACGTTTTATTGGTGAAGGACAGCTTGGCCGGAAACGTCAATGACCTATTCGACGAAGGTGATGAATTACTTTCGGATGACGTGGATATGAGTCTGGCGACGCTCAAGTTCACCTTGGACCATCATGAGTACGAGTTCGTGAAGGTCGATATCGACCTGATCGAAATCCTGGACGCAACTGTGAGAGAGAAAATTTTGATCACGGGTAAGTCCGAGAAGGAGATGGTGGAGGGCAAGGGCGTGAAAGTTACGTGTATTGTCATAGATGCGGCTCATCGTCTTGTGGCACTCAAGGAACTATATGAGGAGGATGCAAAGATAAGAAAACTGTGTAAAGGACTTACCATTTCCTTATGGAGGAGAAAGGATGGACTAAAGATGAAAACGAGGCAGCTTCTGAGCCTGGGTAATGCTTTGACCGATGGACTGAAGCAGGCCCGACTTATGAACTTCGCCGACAAGGTTTATTCCATTGTATCCTTTATAACCGCGATGGTTGAAGAGGAGAAGAAAGTGTTGAACAACATGACAAGGACCGCGGTAGCGGGTGCCTTAAGTTTATGCGGAATCATAGGTCAGTACCATATCAGGCACCTATCGAGGTTTGCGAAGATGGGATTGAAGGTGGCCAAGAGTCCTCGATTGCTGAAGCTTTTGGAAAGCGTGTGTCGGGAGTATAATGAAATTGGTATTACATGTATCTCTAGTGATGAGTTCTTTTCTATGGATGAGGACACAACCGATTTCACCCTCGACGCCCTGGCAGCACATTTTGCGAGGAGAGGAGAGTCTGAACTGAAGGGCCGCTTTGAAGATGTACGAAAGTATTTCTTTCTATGGTGCCGGTCCCTAAATGAGCTGGCCGTTGAAGTATCGAAAAGAAAAAGACTCTCTCTGAAGGAAGGGTACGAGATGCAGATTGAAGTCTCTAGGTTTGAGAAACTCAGCCTTCGTGAGGATCTTTGCGAAAAAAGCCGCACGCCTGGAAACTGAAGCGACAAAGAAGCGTTTGGGCGGGAAGATATCGAAAAAGGTGGCTTATGCTCGTGAAAATCTGAAGAAGTCCGTCGGGATGGATTTCAATTCGACTGTGGGGCCGTCTGGTACGGCGGGAGGGGGAAAAGCGACCATGCCTACGACCCAAAGCACTAAACCGGGTACTCGGGCGTCGCATTCTAAACTTTGTAAGACGAAGAATGCCGGGAAAGACGTTCAGGAAGTGGGAAACGACGTGGTTTTAGTGGAGCCAAGTGGTGCGGGGTTGAGAAGGAGCCCGAGAAGAAGCCGTCGACGAAGGATGATGACAAGCGATAACAACCCCTGCGCTCAGAAGAAGGCGAAAGTAAGCGAAGTGCCCCAAGATGAAAAATTATTCATCAATCATCTGCGTAAGCTCGGAGGGAAAGGGGTCTGAAGCTTCCTCAAAGCTCATCAAATCTGCTTCAGCAGCGACACGGCCTCTGATTCAGCGTTGAATGTTGAGACGCGAGGAGACGAGACGGATTCTTGCGACGACACAGTCCCGGAAATTCTACCCCCGGGGCTGAAGAGAGCAGACGAAGGACCTTACGAAGGAGAGGATTCGTGGCTGAAATTTTTGAAAGCAGTTCCTACCAAGTGGCCTGCTGGAGTGGACGGGATTAAGTCGGTATATCCGTGGATGGATGCGATACATCTCCGGAAGGAGCACCAAGGCCATTTGCTCGAGCCGAGGGACTCTAAAGTAGTACATCATGCTGTGTTTTGGCATGCTGCGTATCAGGGTCAGAAGCTCCTCAACGAGGCGGTAGGAGAGAGGGAGGTTGGTGATGGGACCCTATGAGCAGAGGCAGTGAAGAACGATTCCGTATATGTATTTTAAGAACAGGAAGGCTGAGCTTCGGGAGAGAGGTTTCTTTATTTTGGAAGGCTTTGCTTGTGACAACGACCTTTTGAACATGGCTGAAAGTCCCAGCAAGCTCATCGATGGGGATGTAAGCGTCGAGTTATTGGACTTCTTCAAAAAGCCTTTCGAAGAAGCCCCAGACCTCAGGGTACTAGAGAATCGAACTACATGGATTTCTATAATCAAGGCGGATAGTGGGAGGTATATGACGACGAGAAGAGGTATAGTGGACGAGCTGTAGAATAGATCGGAGACGCATTTGCTTGTGAAGAAGAGGGCGTTGTTAGATGCTCGGCATGGTCAGATATGTGCGGCGTTGGGGCTACAAGACAACAAGCAACCGAATGAGAGAATGTATGCACCGAAGACCGGAGGGAGGATCTTATGTACTGGAGTGACTTGCCAGCGACAGCAAGTACATATCGACTTCGAGACCTTGAAAAACGAAGACAAGCTGGAGAGGAAGAACCGGGGGCACTTTGTGATGGTCTCCGGAACTGTGTCGTTCCCACTTTGGATATGTGAAGGATCCCACAGTCACTTTGCTGTAACAGCAAAGGCATTTGAAGGGTTGGCACGAGTAATGGTGGTGAGAAAGTTCTTTGTCTCACCTATGTCTGTATTTGTTGGGAGGGAGGATGTATTTCATGCCGGTGCGGCCAGTAAAGATGGAAGATTTCCGGAAACCCCACTATTTCGCTACCATATGTATATGGTAACAGAGAAGTACAGTTTGCCGGATGCAGTTCATCTGAGTCACCATTTTCGACCGACTTTTGCGGAAGAAGACGACCTCATGGGAATGAAGAACAACACAGGTGGTCCTGCGGTGGACATAGAATTGGTGAAGGATGGGGAGGACGAGGACGAAGAGGATGAGTTGATAGTCGAGGAAGGGGACAGCGACGAAGAAGACGAGAACTATGAAGCGCAGGGGATGGAGGAAGGGACAGAGAATGGAGAGGAGAACTGAACGAGCCGTGAATTTATGATTTTATGATATTGCAGTTGACGAGTGGATTTCCGGAGATTTCGTCACCATGTTTTGTTGTTGTTGAAGATATTGATTGTTATTTTTCCTAAAAACCTTTGTCACAAGTGCTATATCTATGTTCATATGTTTCCACAAAGGAACTTCATTAAGAAAGAGTTCAATGTTTGTTCTTTATCTATGTACTACTAATACCTTTCGTAGTTAGTGTCTAAATTATTTCTCCAATAGATGCCGAGTCTGGGGTCTAGGATGCTCTCCGAGTGCACACAAGTACCTCTTGAGGTTGACCCGTGGTTCGTGCTTGACGATACCCGCACACACAAGAAGTGCAACGAATAGGGTGTTTGTAAGAAGAGGGGGGATGCCTCTGTACATACGAAAGGCTGATGGTTCTAGCCACTCAGAAAGCGTGTGGGCGAAGAATACTGGGACCACTCTGTTCAAAAACATTCTGATGGAGAGAACTACATCATGGAAAAAGAGAGCCTTTCTGAAGGAGTGTAGGACACAACGGATGTACAGACAGAGCCTTACCCATCGAGTTCCTACGCGTTGCAAGAGCGGTGGAGTGTTCTTAAAGGTGTTGCCTGCAGAGAAGAAGATAGAGAGTGCGTTCACAACGATATTGAACAGCCCGAATAGAAATCCACCTGGAAAAAAAGCTATAGAGGCTGTTCTGACAGAATCAATAGGATTGGACGGGGATGAACGGAGTTGGTAGGTGACGAAGATGGAGATATTGAGAGCGAAATGGCCACCGACCGCTATACCCAAGTATTTATTCCTCAATATGGAGGAGGTGCTCGTCATGTGCGAAGGAATCATCGGTCCGAGAGCTAGGGTACCGTATCTTGCGGCATGTACGGAAAAGGTGAGGTCGAAGAGAATAATGTGTAACATGGTCTCCAGAATGCTATAGAGAATGGTGAAACATAGCTGAGAATGGCGAGAGAAGCGCTTGAATAGAAGCGCTTGGGCCAAGACGGGCTTGATGATACCGTAAAGCGCGCCTATGGCTACCGTTAACAATGAAGCAAATAACACCATTGAAGGTGGCGAAAGCATGCTGAGAGGATTCCGAGAGTAGAATCTTGACTGATATATATAATTGGAAAGCTCTGGGAGAGTTCGAATAGCGTGAGTAAAGGGTGGATGCTCCAGAATACTTTCGTGACGGGGTGTGTCATGTAGTATTTCATAGAGCTCATTGAGCTCATTCTGCAGTGCGGGAGTGATGAAAGTTTGCACCCCACGAATGTGAGCTTCTTCAGCATCGAGGTCGTACTGTAACTGAAGGCAGTTGTTGAAAGTGATATAAGTTGCATGTGGGAAAGCATCCAGCTGGATACGTACAGAAAGCAGTCGATTGCTTACTTGGATTTCCCGTTCTTGGTGTTTATTGTAAAAGACCGTTGGGGAGCAGTTTCGTTTTCGAATTCGTACCAAAGGAGAGCAAAGGGGGCCTTGGATGGTTGTAGAGATGCGGTACATTTATTCATCAGAACGTGGACCGTTTGTGAGTTACAATATATAGGAAAACATCTCTTTTATTACGCTTCTTTAAAAGTAGAGGCTACTAATATGTAGAGAACATGGTTCTCATAAATGATTGATTAGACTGGTTGCTTTTCTACTACACTGCGAGACGAGAAAGTGAGATAAGTAAGGAATAAGGAACACGGATGATGATGAGTGGGTAATATGAAGAGTGGGACACGTTTGAAAACTGGGGAATTGGGCTAGGATTTATGAAACTATTTTTGAGAAACAATGCTTCACAGAGGGTAAGAACGGGTGTTAGGCAATGGTGGTGAAAGCGCATACATAAAAGACAGGGTTTTCGCGCCTTGTTAAGTTCACGGAAGGCCTACGCACGAATAGAGATTCGTCTTCTCCCGTGTCGGATCCCTCTCGTTTCGGATCCCTTCCGTCTCGGATCCCTTTCGTTTCCGTTCCCCTCCTTTCCCGTTCCCTTCGGTCTACTCCCTTTTCGTTTCCTTTCTTCGTACCGATACGTTTTCGCTCATTGAAATCCGATCAGGAGCTGCAAGTCTCATTCGAACGTGAAAAGGGCGTGGAATCCCAGCGATGGGAAAAGGTCACATAGGAAGATTAAGAGGATTTTTGGGGAGGAAGATGAGGCAGAAGACGAAACTGAGCTGGATTGGTGGTCTATGGGGATGTTGGGGTGCGAGGGGCGCTGAGGACCCGCATTGGTGAGGATGTGCGTCGACTGGCGAAGAAGGTCAAAGGGTTTATTGCTATGAAGTTGAGGGGATTGAAGGATGGGCAAAAGCAGTTGATGGGTCGAGTGTAGGAGCTGCAGGAGAAACTGAAGAAACTCAGTGAGAAGTACGAAGATGTACCTGAAGTTCGAGGTACTCCGGTGACTCCTGCGCTGAAGATTGTTAACGGCGTCGGGGTCGGGGTCGGGGTCGACGGGGCTCGTATGGATACAGTTCAGGACGTGAGGGACTTTATGCTGGCTACAGAGAGTTTGCTAAAGAAGAAGTACGCGGAGAAGTGATCCATCCTGGCGAGAAAGCGAAAGGTAGAAAAGGATGAAGTGAGGCCGAAGGTTGGAAAGGAGAATTAGGGGAATATGGAGAAGAAGAGAACTAGGGTTGGATTCAAGTGTGTTGCGAAGCCGGTGTGGAAGGGGAGCACCATTGTGGGATATCAGAAGAAGTGCAGCTGGAAGGATGTGGAGGAAGAGGAAAAGAAGGGGCCGATGATGTGGACAACGGATTTGGGCCATGGTCTTTCGCAGATGCGGAGATAGAGGAGGGTGGTGGCGGTGGACTGTTCTAAGTAGGATGCAACTTGAAATGGTATGAGGGTGGGGAGATGCATGCTCACGGTTCCATAAGATGAATTTTATACTAGGTAGTGGTAGTAATGATGACTGTTATAGAGTATTTGCAGAAAATTAGAGAACGTAACTATGGCGGCACAGGTGGACATCACATGATGTCCTCACATGACGAGAAATAATACGTCTGATACTTTCATTTCGTGAACATTTACTAGGAATCGTGACGTGCATCACATGTTCTGCATTGTTCTGGCATTGATACAAAGAATGAAATTAATTGCTTGCACATAGCCCTATACGCGATTTTTGCAGATTTTTTGACTAATTTCGTCAGATAATCGTGTTCTATTGCACCAAACTAGCAAAATGAGAACACAGACACACGAATGGCTGGAACCAATTCGCCTCCACGCTGGCTTCTTAGCACGTGGATTGTTGCAATCTTCATCGCACATATTAATATTCTTTCCCACCATAATGACTCACTCTCAACCTGTTACAGAGGTAAAAAGCGTTCAGTTCGCAGTGCAAGCAGTGCACAAGAGTAAATCAGCAAAGCGTGACGGGAGAGAAAGAAAAGCTCGCCGGCTCCGGAAACTGCGTGAAACAATTGGAACAGACACCTCAGTGACACTGGATATTTTCGACCGCTTGCAGTAGTAGCTGCCAAACCTGCAGCAACGACAAGTGAAAGGATTGGAACAATCTTTACCAACATCAAATCCATTGCAGAATCTGCATAGAAAGAAAATGGCTCCCAAATTATTTCTAGAAAGATGGTGCCCAACGAGACAGGTAAGCAGAATGTCAAAGAAAATGAAATTTTCTGCCGGTATGTGAAGAAGAAGCCAGAGTTCGGAAAGGTTACGCAAAATATTGAACAAGATTCAACATGGGAAGTAGACAGAGTCATGTACCACAACGCAAGATTCTTTGGAGCAGAAGGCTTGGGCAGCGGAGCAAGAAGGTTCTTTTCCATTGACATAAACTCTTTAAGGTTGTTGCAGTATACTAGTACTGGATTCAATGGGGAGGTTCATCAGATTATCAAGAATCCTGAACTAGCTACGACATTTGGACAGCCGCACAGGATAACAGATCAAGCTTCCGTTCCTTCCAAATGTACGTTTTCTAGCCTTACATCGCTAAAAGCCTTTCCTAAAGAACATCCTGGATCTGCCGTAACGATCTCGAAACCGGCTGCCCAATCTTTTGAAGCACGCCTGGTGAAGTACGCTTGTCTCGATACAGGACGTTCATTCAAAGGAGAAAAAGGCGGAAATTGTATGGAAGTAGCGCTTCTGAACTCTGTAGCATCCTTTTGTGGTCGTTCTGTTGCTGTAGAATGTGAGGATGCTGTAGAAAAGGAATTACGTGTAGTAAGGTCGTTTATGTCGTACAATTTTATTTTGCAGTCGTTATCATTTTATGTGGAATTGAAAAGCGTTTGTAAAAACTTAAAAAGGTTTGCTGAGCTTTGGAAACTTCGTGATCGATGTTTTCTGGTTCAACTTGGCATAGAAGAAAGTAAGGCTACCGTCCCTTTTTGTCATGCAGTTCCAATTGATGGTTAAAAATTGTTAATACTTGATGGAGCAGAACGACATCTACTAAATATAAGTTCTGAATCCTTAGAATTATGTGCTGGTGGGCATCTTTAGTGGTCTGAAGTAGTAGAGTTTGTGTTCAAATGCGGCCACAAAACATCCAGAGAGTCCTAATCTTTTCTAGTTAGGAAAACACAGTTAATAAATTACGAAATTATACGAACTTACAGAAGAAGTGCCAAGTATGCTCCTGTCTTATATTAAAGTGGAGATCATGTAGTCCATTGGGAGCTCATGGTAGACAGAAACGTATATGTTTATTTCGAGATATTTGTTCTTAAACGTATTTATTTTGACGTCCTTCTAGACAAATTGTGGATTCGCAACCGCTCGGACTGTGACTCAGAACCTTTCCGTGTGACCCTGTTTGCAGCCCCGGCAAAAACCAAGCTGGACACCACAGTAGGAGAGGTAAACGTTGCTAGGAATGGTTGCAAGTCATTACAAAGTTCTCGAGAGGCACGAATTCTGTGTGGTCTTGTTGAATGCATCGTTTGAAAGCTACAGCAGCTACCTTCGGTACCGCAGCGGTTCAAGAAGGGGGGAGCGTAGGTGCACATATGAGACAGGCTCTCATCCTAAATGTACGGCATACTTTGCGGCTCTT
Source organism: Gracilaria domingensis (assembly GCA_022539475.1). Taxonomy (NCBI): domain Eukaryota; phylum Rhodophyta; class Florideophyceae; order Gracilariales; family Gracilariaceae; genus Gracilaria; species Gracilaria domingensis. The sequence goes on from VCMS01000073.1 coordinate 159,941, forward strand.
TCAAAACTGTTAACAAAATGTACTTAAAACAAGTTCAAGTGCTTATCTTGCAGCAGATGCTTGTCGAACATCGCAAAAATTATCGAACCAAAGCGCGAAAAGAGTACTCATCCATAGGTCAGAACGTAGGCGCTCTACCTCGTATATCAAAGAACTAAGTGGCATGTCTCGTGGACAACCCTGGACGGAGATGATAAGCCAATTGTTGGTTTTGGATGAAAGTCTCTTCGACGGTCGTGGAAGACGATTGGAGGAAACAGCCAAGAACCAGAAAGGAAGTGTTGTTTGCAATAGTCTAAAGCTTTCTACCAGAAACTGTGATGATATTGAAATAGTTTATGACTTCTGCTTTCGCGCAAAGGTCGTGCTTGGAAGGAAAAAGTCTACAGCATTTGATGATTTGCGTTTCACAGCTGGACAGTAACTGAGGTTTGTCATCGCTACTAATGTGGTTATTCGCAACGAAGGGTAGAAGAAGCATGCTGTGCTTCAGGTTTTGGCTCATGAAGGAGATGTGAGCTCTTTGAACCATTTTACACTGATATCGTCTCCGTACACAGAGGCGGGAAAATGCAAGAATCTTCTGAGAGTGGTTAGTGTTGGGAAGCCTCATGTTGGCCAAGAATTTTCCGGGAAGCTAGAAGGTGTTCAAAAGTTGTTGCGTGGCACTGAAGCTTCTGCAAACCGTTTTGGTCGCCGTAACCGTCATCGTCAGCGTTTCATCGATATCTTTACGAAAAACCGCAATTTGCTGTTTGATGTGGATCTTCGTGAAGTACTTTCGATTGCGACTCATGCTTTGAGGGACATAATGAGGACTTATCGTCTTCTCGAAGCGGAAGAGGATGACGGCCTTACCCCTAGATTGGATGGTTGTGAAGATCTTGTTCAGAAATGGTTTATCAATTCCTTAGCTGCAATTGTATTTGCATCAGAGGGACAGCGACGTTTGGCTCTTTCAAAATTACAAGTTCCGACCAACTATGAACACAATCGTACTGAGACGACCGAATTTGGAGATTTCGTCAGCCTCAGATGTCATTCTGAAAAAACGGAGGGAAGCGCTAATTTTCTGCTTGTGATGTTCTCTATCGGCATGAGACCATTTGTTGAGTTCCACCGCAATGTAGTTCGCGCGCATGTGAAAATAAGCATAGGTTAGTCGATGATGGTTTCGATATCAGACTTTTGCTGAACTCGAGAGATGCAACTGCAATGAAATCAAGGCAGATAACGACTTCGATAACGGCGTTTATGACTGATATGAACAAGCGCGATCAGTTCGTTACTTCCATGACGACTAGAGCAAGATTTGCTACTTCTATGATGCACCCGTTTCGTGGCAAGCGCGTTGGGAATGATTTGTCGCAAGATAAGTTTCTAGAGCTGCTCGCGAACCGGATGAAAACTAGCGGGCAGCAACTTTGGATGCGTATGTTCATATAATTAGGGTAGACTATGAGAAAGGAGTCCAACTTACTATGGAACACTTCTTAGTCGTAATGGAGGAGAATAAAAATGACGAAGAAGATGACGAAGAAGAGGGAGAGACAGATGATTGAGCCAAAACTTTTCATGCTCATTTTATAGACATAAACGGATTCTGTGTTAACTACAGGTTTTTGATTTGCTTGAATTACAAGCATACGCTAGTGTGGTATTGAAATGCTAGCAAACAAATCTGCTCGACTCTCTGCAGCGGGTCCATGTGGAGAGAGCCCATTGCCGGTTTTTGCACACTCTTCGAGTTCCAGAGCTTCTCACTCCCTATAAGATATATTTTTCAATTTTGTGAATGTAATATGAGGGAATTTTGATTCGCCGGACCCTCACATTACACGCGCTCAACATTCCGCCCGACCTCCTTTTTGACAAGGTGTATATTAAATTTTCAATTTTTTCAATTCTGTGAGTGTCATTGGGGGGTGTGCATTATTGTTCTCGTTGCAACAACAAAAAGATCACTGCTGCGCTATCATGTGCAAGAGCTGCCGAACACAAAAGCTGCTCACAAGTCCTTCGTCGTAACTCTCCAGTTAAAATTCGTTCGTCAATACCATCTTTTCTATAATATTCAGTAGACATGATAGTGCGTGGCCTGAAGATCGTTCACGTTCAGAAGCTCGGCGTGCCCAGCACGAAGGCCCTTTGGCAACAACAAAGCTCGGAGCCATGGCTTTTTGCTTGATTCAATGAAACCGAACCTGTACTTTCCGCGCTCTGCAGATTTGACGCGGTAGAAGGCTCATTCCATGGCTTAGAACTTGGCGTCTTCGAAACTAGGCGAGTCCAAGATGGAAACTCCTCGCATTTCGCATGTGTACAATGGGTCTTCCGCAGTGACTCCTATTGTTAGCTTATCGGGTACCCTGTGCTTAAAACTTTCTATTCCCTGCTCTCTCGATCTCAATCTCTGCTTGTTCGGTTCCGTGTGCTATGCAATTTTGCGTCCGGCTTTTCTTTTGCGCAGCGACATTCTCAAACCCAGGCATATTTTCACAGCGTATGTCCCCTAAGTCGAATTGAATCTTATCGAGGATATCCATTAATTCTTCCAGGCGAGTATCACCTACTTTCTTAGAATAATCTACAAATGCTTTTTCATCATTACAGGCTATAGTGCCATCAGTATATTCCCTGATTCTCTTCTTTCTATTCCCAATATTGTTCCTGGATCTAAGATTCTTACCTTTTCTATTTTGGTTTGAGCTCTTAGCCAGATTTTCTTTCGATATTTCAGGCGTACTCTTTTCAATATGTCCATCACTCTCATCTGTATTCATATCTCTTGTATCCATTTCATCAATACCGGAATTTTGCCTAGAATCATAATGGACAACGTCTGCTTCCACACCCACTTCATTTACTCTCCATGAATCTCGTCGAACCCTTCAACGTTCCCGCCTTGAGCACCGTCGTGGTCTTTAGTACTGGCTCTGGCGGGTTGTCCATTCGTTATTGACCTATTGGAACCATTTTTGGAGAGTAGCTCTATATCGTTGCCCAGATCATTCCCAACAATTGATGCTAAACGCCCGCCAAGCGTCATCGATAACACATTATTGCATTTCTGTACTTCACTGTTACTTTGCAGATATATATAAACACGCATTTGCTGCACGAGTTCGCACTCAATCGTCATTTTCTTATTTCGCTGTGCTCAAAATGTGTTATCCGATAATTCTTTGATGCTTAAGTTGTCACGAATGGCTGTTTTCTGCGCTAGTTTAAATAATATTGAAATCAGAGTATAAAACTGTCTTCTCACATCATCAAATGAGCTGTTCAAGCGAGTCCCGTCTTCTCGCTTTTTCAGTCGCTCTACAAAATACATCATAGCCAATCCAATGTCTTCATGTAGGAGACTTCATATTATAGCACTTGAAAGGTGAAAAATCCCAATGTGTCCGTTTATGTCTAATACATCTCGTTACAATCTCATATATGTCCATATTCTTCCTACAAAACCTCGTGCAATCAAATTTAATTCGAATATCATGTGATTTTCATTTGTTGTTCGGTTCATTTTCGTTAAGCCAAGTGATGCGTCATTATTTTCTCATTACATCAAAATCTGCTGAGATTCTACTGATATTAATTTTTCTAAAACATTTCATTCATTGAAAATGCCTTGAACATCTACAGAAATTTGCCTAGGTACAGAAAAGTAAATGAACATTCAATGACGGAAAGTTTTACCTGTGTCTGTGCCATTCGTAAACGCGAAGAGGCGTATCTGTTCGTCTGGGGGCTTTTTTATATCTTCCAGAGCTTTGGTATACATCAAGGTTGCAGTAATTTGAGAAGGTTTCAAATCATTAAGAGATATTCCTTGACCCTTTTCAATGGTTTTCGTATGTGATACCCATGCGTGGAGATATTCTCTGAAGTCCATATCCTTTACAGCGGATGAACACTGGTTCATTATTGCTCCAATCTCTACCATGTCACCCGATGAGAAATTTTGGAAAAGGAAGAGTACAATTTCAGTTCTGATGGAAGAAATGGATGACACATGAATTCCAAAAGGACTGCGGATTGAGTGCACACAACGTGCGATTGCAACCTAATTTCTTGGTGTCACATTGGAGGACGCCCGTTACGCAAATGCAGGCATTTGGAAAGCACATGATACATATCGTACTCTATCTCAGCCCAAATTATCCGTACTTTCCCCACGCGATATAAGTTTGCACTCCATGCGCACTCAAAATAGTGAAATAAACTATTAAAAAAATTAAAATGTCCTGCCATGGGTGTCACATTGGAACGCGAACGGCGTATAATTGGAGTGCTGTTGGAGGGTGAGCAACCCAATATTTGCGCTCCATTGGATCTCACAAAATCGAAAGTTTTTATTGTAGAATCAAGCGTAGTCACAGGTGAGCCATCTTGACGTGAAATTATATAAGCTGGATATTTCTCGTAAATTGGTTTTCATACTGCATCAGGATAGTCTTCTTATAACTCAATCAGCCCGCGACTGCCATGCCTCCTGTCAGCAAGCCAACAGGGAACCCTCACAATAATTTACACGGTCGGGCTTGCTCGACGAATCAATCTTACTGCAGCTTGTTCAGGCCCTCTTGAGTTTTGGAACAATTGTTTATGATTCCCATTCGTCTTTGTGGGCTTTCGATGATAGTGAAGAGCTTTGGTCTTTTCTTCAGGCTTACTGGAATATTAGACGAGAGCTGAGTTCGCTAAATAGGGGGAAAATAGGTTATCCCGTCATAGAGACGGCGATGAGGAACCGAAATATTCAATTGCCTCAGCGATTCAAACTGTATCTTTTCGATAGCATGTCAGTTCAGTCATCAAAAATGAATCCTGTTCAGGAAATGCGAAAGTTGTTGCGATTGGTCGTTGCAAACTGCAGGACGTTGTATGAGATCAACTGCAAAAGGAATCCTTCGTCTAGTACTCTAGACCTGAGATACATTCATCTATATGTTTGGCGGGATACTCTCACTGGAATCAGTGCCATTTCCGACACAGGAGAAAGGTACAACATCTTGTGGTTCGCCCATGCTGCGCACTGTGTCAGGTTTTGTAAGAGAAAGAATTAATGTACTTGCTGACATTGACTTCAACTTCTCTTCGTGGATGGACGAAAAAGGTTTCTTGAAGATTAAGGCCGCATTTGTACGAGCTATGCTTAAGGAAGTCAGTATAGAAACTCCTGCTCTCTCGAGATATCGCGGTATTCTTGAAGAACTTCAACGACGTCTTTCGAATGCAATCAGTTCATCTGTACCCAGCTCACAGCAGCAAGCTCTCATCCAACTGCAGCCGTCGGCATCCCACTCGCAACAGCAAGCTCCGATCCAAACGCAAGTCTCGGTATCTAGCTCGCAGCAACAAGTTCTGATCCAACCATGCACTAACAGACAGGCTAAATCAAAGAATCGCCCGTCACAGCGACGTATCGCAAATGAGAATATACCAGATGTACTGCAATACATTGTCAGAGTCATGCGTCGTACTTTCCATTCCGACAAGACTGCAGAAGGCATGAATGAAAAAGAAGTTACGGAGTGGCTCTTGGAGCAAAAGAAGATCATCGGCGGTGCCACAAACCACAACTCCTCAGTAGTGTTTCAATCTGCCGCGACAGGAATAAAGCGCAAGCTTTGGCAGACTATTCGTGACAAAGTAGTCAAAACCGCTCCGTTTAAGCCACGTGAAAGTTCGCACAACATTTTGAATGCGATACGACATATCTCAGAATCGTACATGGTACATCTGGGAGTTCAGATTTTGTTCCATTAGCATCCATCCGTTTTCTTTGAGCGCATTCAGCGTCTTTCTCTCAAACACGAAAATTTCTTCAAACTCTTCCAATTCATCACCCAAAACCAGGAAAAGCAGACTGCGGTGTGGTATGAGCCTGAATCTCGGCCTCGTATGCAAGAAGCTTATGCGCATACTGTCACTCTATCAGAATATACCCTTCGGGGTACGTATCGCGCAATGAGCCATAAGATTGACTATCATTAGGTGCTTGTGGAAAGCATAAAGCAAGAGAACATAGACAATGGAGAGCCTGATATTCTTGACTTGGAATCAACTTCGCTACCGGAACAGGGTGAAGGAGCACGGACGTGTCTCATGACTGCTCTTCAAGTAGCAACAGACTCTATCCGCAAATCTATTGGTCCACTCGGATGCAGATACGGGAAGTACAAGACCATGGTGTCCGATCGAAGAAAGATTTACCTCAAAACGCTAAATCGTGTACCACCGGTGTTTCTCGATGCCGCAGTTGATCATATTGTCGAAAGGTTGAGGAATTTCTTTCCGAGCATGAGCATCGAAGACATGAAAAGAGGTGACATTAGAATCTAACAAGTTGTTTGCATCGCGGATGACTTCCAAGTCTCCTGCTTCGAAAACATACCTGCTCACGACGCCGTGACGGTTACAGTTGAGAGCTTTCCCTGTGCTACAGAGCTTCTTCACTCGGATTTTTAGCAGTTCTCTAGGGAAAGTCTCATCCGTTTTGGCGATTAAAACCAAAAGAAGCATCAAGCAACATTGGTTCTTCCAACTATGCAACCGAACACCGTTTTAAACCAAGAGCCGCCGGTGACTACAGAGAATGGCATTAAGAGATTTGAAAGAAGCCCTGCCTTTGAATCTAAATCTGTTTAATTAGGTGGTGAGGCTTCGATATGTTGCTCTTGCTTTCTGAAATCGCTGTGAATCTAATGGATGAAAGGACCTATATGTCGCGTGAGAGGGCCTTCGATATCGAATTGACCTCTTACGCTATCCTTCTGGCAACAGTAAGCAAACTTCAAGCACATTTGTGGAGATTGGTCTGTAATACTAAAGCGGTGTCTAAACAGACCGTGAACGTGAACTCGTGAATCAACGTGTCAAATATGTATTCTGTAAGCTAAAGCCTTGCTTTACACATATGGGCCACTAGTGGACATGCCACTAGCTACAAAATATGCACAATATACCTACGACAACGGCGTATCTGCAACAGTACATAGGTCATGCACCGACAGTGCTATACATCTTTTCAGGATTGTTGTCGTCCAAGCAGCACTGACTCCACCAACATACAATTCGCTTTTGGATAAAGTCTGTAGCACTATCGGCAGCCTCTCTAATGCCCTGTAACAATAAACTTTTGTTACATTGCTCTAAAACAATATCCAAAAAGCGTTCCTACTCTACGAAATCCTATATGTCACCAGCTATTGCTCGAAAGCAAACATCCTTCGCCTCTTACAAACTTTTTGAGCCCTACCGATTTTCGAAGGGATTACCGCATGTCCAGACGTCTTTCTGAAAAGCTCGTTAAACAATTAGCACCCTTAATTGCCAAAGATGAAGAAATGGGTCGAAGGGCTAAGCGTCCTGTTATAGCTCCAAATACTCGGCTTGCCGTAACAATTCATATACTAGCAGGGGGTAATGTCGATACAGTTCATCAACTGTTTTGGATCAAACGGTCCACAGTTTACCAAATTTTTAATGACACTTGCATTGGACTGAACAGAATTTTACGACTTCCTGGAACACCCGATCGCAAAAAAGAACTACATCAACTGTCAAATGGTTTCAAGATATCAAGAAGGAAAACCAGTCCGTTGACCGGTTGCGTTGATGCGCTCGATGGAATATCTATTAAGATAGGGAAGCCGAAAATGTTTGCAGCGAAAAACTGGTGCAGAAAGGGTTACTATGCTGTGCCAGTTCAAGCTGTAGTGGATGCTCGAGGAATATTTTTGTTTGTATCGGCAATGTGTGTTGGTTCGACACATGATTCATTGGCATTGGCCTCATCAAAACTGTCCTCATTTCTCTGTCGTTTAGGTGAAGCCTTTTGGATTGTAGGGGATGAGGCATATGTATGCACAAATAACCTGTTGGCTCTGATACCGGCTTCACAAATACGTACATGCTGGAAGAAGGCATTTAATTATTATCTTTCATCCATGCGTGTTCACGTTGAACAAGCGTTTGGCCGTCTGGTAGGGAGGTGGAGAATATAACAGAAGCCGTTAGAACTTAATGTGACGAAGAATGCAAGTATTGTAGTTCTTTGTCTGAGCTACAGAACTACTGCATTGAAGGAGGAAAAGAGGGGCTACGGCGATTTTCTGTTCGGGAACTAGAAGATCTGAACAAGGAGGTACGAAAATGGTACTCAGATTGTAAGGACAGCTTGCTATGTATGGTATCTGAGATTGAAGGGCAAGGATCTCTTTTATTTGTGGAACGTTGTACCAGAAAACGAGAGCAAATGGTGGAGATTATGAGGTGTCGTGAACTCGTGCGTCCTGAAATAGCACGTGTTCCGGTTCCATTCTAAACATTTCATAGCCTGATATAAAATCCAAACGTGACGGCCGAAAGCTTCAACATTTTCAGGGGGTCGTACCGTATATAGTATATGTGTTTACATTTCTACGCGGTACCTCACTGACTAGAAAATCAAAGATTTTAAGTTCGCTAGATCGTCGTTATAGGACAGGTAAACAATGAACGAAAAGGAAAGAACGCAGTACCCAAACCATGCGTTAGTAATCAGAGCGAAGGAATACGAAGGAGAAACAGACACAGAGCTTTTTAGACTTTATCGCAGAAAAGGTTAAAAATTTAAGAAGGAAATTGAAATATTGAGGTGATGCAATAAACTTTTTCGCAAGACAAATAGTTATTAAAATATATATTGAGGAGGTAGTTCTCATTGGACAAAGCTCTTCATTGTTTTGAAGAGCGAGAAAATTTTTCGAGGAAGGAAATTTACTCAGTGATGATCGAATCTGGCCCAAATATGGTCGACACATGACGTCGTCGTCGTCGCCCATAGCTTCGGGCTCTGTTTCGACCTCCACGCCCTCTGGGCTTCCCTCATTTATGGAACTACCTCCCTCGGCAGGGTCATCACCGTCATCGTCGACGTATACGAACCCACGCGGGTGCCCTTCCGGGATATGACGCTCGTCTCGGCGGACCAGCCGCCTCAGCGGGACCAATTATCTCCCAAATCCATGGGTAAAAGTATACAAAGTCGCTGGCGTTGACGTTCCGTCGCAGAGAACGGTCCGACTGCCAACGAACCCCGTCGGAAACCTGACTGGCAGGCACCTCATTCCAGTCAATCTGGTCAATAACGTCCACAAACGCGGTGGCTTTGCGCGCATTGCGGACCGAGCCGAGCACCTCGGAGAGATCCAATGCTCAGATCGCTTGCCAGATGAGCTCCGGGATGAACCAAACTCGATACGAATCATATGCCTCGATGAGGAGGAAAGCCGCAACGCGGACGGTCCATTCTGTTGCCAGGATGCTCCACAAGCCGCGATGCGGATCGTTCATGAAGTAAGAGCTTATGTAAGTTAGGCAGGGCGGTAGCTCTACGTGACACCCTCGTAGGACTTCGACCGCAGGCCAGAATGACGTCAGCGGCAGGTATTGCCCTGTATGGGACTGACGCGCGATGCGCTCGACCTCCGTGCACTAGTACGGCACCAGTACCTCGAAGCAGGAACGCCATTTCCTCTCGAATCGGAGGCCTTCATGAAACTGAGACCGTGCAGGACGGCGAAGGAACCGGAACTCGGCACGAAGAATGGGCCGCGCCTACAGAATCAACTCCTGCTGCGGCTGAACGGTGTCCGAATATCGGTCAATTTCGTCCAACGCGTTGGCTAAATGGTCGCCGTAGCCGACCTCGCCGAAAGTTCGGTAACGTGTTACGTCGTACTGTTACTGTGCCGGCACCGGATGTTCGTTCGGAGCTCGGAAGTGTCGCGCGTACCCAATGCGTGCCATCTCATTGCGAGCGAATTGTCTCGTCTCGTTTCGAACTACAAACAGGCATCTCGGCGTTGAACCAATCCCATACGGGCGCGGGACCAGCTTGAGCTGGAGCGTGGTCTTGTCTGGAGAAACCCGGTTGGGAGGCAGCCGCCGACTGCGGCAGTGGTACAGACCGGAACGGCGGGTTGGAAACTTGCATACGTGCCGTCGAAGACGGATGGGCGTTCGGTGTGTTGGACATAGCGGCAGGGCTCGTAATTGCGAGGTTCGCTAATGACACCGGAGGTGTTGGTGGCTCCGAACAGTTCTCGGCAGACCCGTCTTGGGAGGTTTCCTTATGTACCTCCATCGCGAGGCGTATCGAGCCGACGAAGTCGCTGTGTCAGCGTGAAAAGGGGGAGATGTAAAGCAAAACGCCCTTTGTGGGGATGCACCTAGGTGTTTTTCATAGTTTGTTGTTCTGTTACCGGCTTCGACACCTCATGTTCCGACAGGCTACAGTAGTAATGGCCCTATTTTGGGGTATGCTTAGGAAGGGTAGTGTTTCTGCACACGTGTGCTGAGTTGGCCCGATGCCGGGTGCGTCGTGGCAAGCCTGCCACGGTTACACACGTGTAGGGCGTTGGCCGGCAGCGCTGGATTGTTAGATATTTTTAGTTCATATTTTCAAGTGCCCTATATAGGTGGCGGCACTTGCCGCCACTGTAGGGGAAGTAAACCTCAAGGAGGCTTCTGGCTCTGACTTTCTTGCCGCTTGTGAACGGTCTTCGTCCCTAATCGGGCAAGCGGCCGTAATTCCGTGCTAGTCATCCGACCTCTACCACTGAGGAGTTCTAGACCGTCGTTACGGCATCTTTTGTTGTTTCTTTTTTATTATTTCCGTCATACGGCTGTCGTTTCTCTGCCCTGTTATACAGGGTTTTGTACACTAGTCTCGGGACTTATTCCCGTTTATCACTAGTCAGTGCTGCGCAGTGCGGCTCGTTTGCTGATCATCTGTTGCTCCCTATTGTTGGGCTGGATATCTCGACTCGCTGTGGCTCGCCGGAACAACGGGATATCTACGCCGATTCTCCCCCATCACCTCTGACTGCACGCTCAGATCGGGGGCACCCAGACTTACACCCGGCATCGCGTTGGCCTTATAAAAAGGTTCTACAGCTGCATCTACCGCTGTAGAGAGCAGGTTTTGAACACCTTGTCGGTGCCCTTCCCGCGACGCGGCTCTTGTTTGCCCACTCATGGGATTTCACCAAAAACTGGTCTCTCGACCTAGAATCGGCTTTATTCGCCAACATCTGTTAGAGTTGGTTCGTTTGTTTGGAGCCCAGATAGTTGGGAATATCCGTTCTTAAGGTTCTTTCATTGTCCGTTTTCGGAAGTTGTTTTGGTTGCCAATTAGCCGACTGTGTCGGTGAACGATATCGTCCCGTCGCAGAAGTGGCGCGCCACGTGCTGCTTCTGTACCCGCTTCGTCCGGCTTGCCGGCAAGTCTGCCTCCGCTGCCGAATGTAATGGCGGCCCGAAACCGGCTTCCCGGGGTCTCCGTTCTGATAACGGGACCCCACCCACTCGTGGGCCAACTGAAACCGCACCGGCGGCTGATTCCGCCGGAGCGGTTAACGTTATGTCGTCGCCGTCCGACGAGTACACCCTCCGCGAATTAGAGGCTCACGTTCGCATCCTGCAGAACTCCCAAGTGGGCCTCATCCGGGATACTACGAAACTCCGTTAACGGCTCGATGAAGCCGGTGTCCGGAATGTTTCGAGCGACGTCCGTGTTTTACGGTCTGATGTCAACCAGATTATGGAACACCGACAGGTGTCGGCTGCCCTGCACGAGCAGGCTTCTGCAGGCCTGGGCCGCTTGGCTACCCGTCTGGAGACGGTCGAAGAAATTACCATTTCTGATGCTACTGCGCCCAGAGCCCTGGTTTCCGAAGGTTCTAGGCATTCGCACCGCTCCCGGGAACGGCCGGCTAAGGAGAAGAAGGTTAAGTTGGAACCTGATTCGTCTTCTTCGTCCTCTTCAGAAGAGAGAGCCCAAAATGTTGGATCTCATCCGACTCGTCGGACAGCGAGAACGATCGCTCTCGCCAGCGTGCTTCCAGTTCGCGGGCTACTGAAGCCACTTCTGGTGTTGCACGAGGCCGTACGAAAGTACGGAGACACCATGGATTGGAGGAATTGAAGCCGACGAATCTACTGTATCGGAAGTTACTGTCGTACCGATATTATCGGCTGGAAGAGACGACGCCACAGAGGACCCCACGTGGGACTGTCAAAGTGCGAAATCATCTCCGACAAATGGAGCTCACGCTAAAGCCCCACAAGTTCTCTGGGGAAGATCCCATTCTTGTCTTGGATTTTCTTAGCCGCTTCGTAGCGGAAGCCGATGTACTTCGGATGAGTGAGGCACAGGCCTACATCGCCCTCCCGTACTTTTTGACTGGCGTAGCCGAAGATCAATTCAATTCGGTCGGTGGGTCATCTCGCGCCTCCGAAGGAGAAGTTACGTGCTGGCCGGAAGCGGTACAATATCTCCTGCGCTCTTACGCGACAGTCAATGCGATACAGGGTGCTATACTCGCGCTGCGAGACACGAAGCAAGGAGCCGAACAGTCTGAAACCGTTTATTCTACCCACTTCAACAAGGCTTTCCACAGATGTGGCAACGTGTTCTCCGCGGCTGAGCGGTGTACGATGTTTGTTGGTGGCCTATATAGTTCGATCAGGACGCTGGTTGCCCGTTATCGGGAGAACAAACGCCGGATTACTTATCTAGAACTCGTACAACTTGCCAAAGCTGAGGGAGATGCAGCCCGAGCACGCGCTCCCAGGCAAACATGTTGCATGGAAATTTCGATTAAATTTCATTACTTTTTCAGTATATAGTAAGTAGAAATACACTGAAATTGTAACGTACATTCCGTAATTTCTCAATTTTATTACAGTTAAAAGGGGAAGAGATTCTCATTGATCAGTAAGAGAAGAAGTACAGAACATTTAATGTAAGTTTCAGTGAACTTGAGCTTGCTTACAAATGATCGATTACATACAGCAGACTTGTTTACATATCCATGACAACGATCATGTGTCACTTACGTTGTATTTATGTAATACTGAACCCAAGCTGGAGGTTTCTATAGCCGCCCCATGGAGAATAAAAACCCTTTCTCTGAAGAATACCTGGCCCGTTATTATATGTTCACTACTGAAAGCTGGGAGAGTAGATGACATCCATACGGGCAAAGATCTTGAACATTGCTTTCTTTTACTACGCTAGATACTTAGATATTTACTGCGAATACCAAAGAAGAGATACCAGTCACGCTACGTGCGATGCACATCGTTCATAGGCGGCATCCCTACGTTCGACTCCGCGGACGGCAGTTCAACGAAAACATACATACAGCTTCTCAGAAACGCCATATACTAGAGTAGGTACTAAATAAGAAACAAGATCAAGACCCAATAATAACAACCGTCATTGTCAGTAAAAGAAAAGAGTCTTTCCATGCGCAGAAGTGCTTGAACAAACCTGAACTAGTGTCCGCCCGACACTCTATATATATGGCCTCTCGCACGGCCATTATCGTATGGCGAAAGCCAGGATGGAATGCCGTAAACGGCATCGATGCAGGTTGGCCACTCAAGTACGCGAGAGATATCCTAGGTCGGAAACGTCACCCATAGGAAATAACCGAAGTGGGTGAGAAAAGTGTGAAAAGATACGAAGGAGGTTTGGTGCGACTAGCAGTACTCAGAAGTAAAGCCGGCAGTAGTACGATATAAATACAATCTCAATGATGAAAGACGAAGACTTACTCCGACCTTGAAGTACACATTCAGGGAGAAGAGATATACCAGTTAGAGAACGGAGAACGAAGAGAACGAACGACATTATGGTAATTACTGATTGATATGATACGTACAAGCCGTACAAACAATACCTAACCACCAAACTGTGTCATGATTGCACTTCAGGACAGAGCAGCACAACAGTTGCTCGGTTAGACGAAGCCCAAATGTAGAAATGAGCATCCATGGATGAGATTGGCATGGCCAGGCGTCAACTTGAACAGAATTGCAACACTTACCAACTGCAGAAAAACATATAGGTCCCATCTCTATCTCCCTATCAGTCTTCTTGGACGTGCATAGTGCGGTAACAGTCCATCACGAAGCCTACGCGCAAACCTGTCGGCACGTCATTCGCTTCTCGAGACGCACTTCATGACGTTACATTTGCGACTTTCAAGGAACAAGCATAGGCAACGAACGATAAGAACCACACATGAAAAGACAATCAGAAGCTTCAGCCAAGACTTCGAAGACTTAGGGTTTGCAGTACTGCGCTGCAGAGAATACCACTTGGATCACAATTTGATCCCGGTGTTGTCCATATTCATAGCCAAATGAACTTCAGCACATGTCAGGAGATGGATAATCGATTCCGGGAACAAATGAAATGGATGACTACTCAGTGAAGAGAATGTGTTGTCACTTACACGGTTCTTATTGCAAAAGTTCTGAACAACAAGCACCCTGCATGCATCATGGTTAGCGTACAACCAAAGTCAACTGGCTGCGATATGCACTGGCGACCACGGCTAAAGTGCAAAAGAAGGTGTTCCTCGCGCGGGTGATAGATAGCAGTGAAAGTGAAGACGACACGAGCAAAAACGAGCAGAGAATACATCGCGTGAGCTGTAGTGATGAGCGGCGCTTGCTCCGGGGAGCACAGAATGCAAAGGAGTCAAAATAACGGGGACACAGTACCGGAAGCACGGCAGGGTAAAAGTGGGAGGCCTCGTTGGTGCGGATAAGACCCGTTCGGGCATATGGAAGACAAAACGGGATAAAACAGAGCGGAAAACGCAGAAGATGTGGTGCGCGGCGTGGGACATTGTTGGCGCCGCTGAGAATAGTAGGCACAAGACTGAAGACGGAGCGGTCAGTAGAAGACCGCGCTGAAGAATAGCGCCATACAAGACAGCGCTGCAGCGGCAGAAGGCCACGGTACCATTGAGAAAAATGGTGCCAGCGTCGTGAAGAAGAAACAGTCGAGAGGAGACGAATCGCTAAGAGCTTCCATATCAGAGCATGTAATGCCTGGTTCCACGGTTTCTGGGGTGATGAAAACGCATCCCAAGAGAAACGAAGTGAAAACAAGAAATAATTTTGAAAATTTTGAACGTACTTAGAAAGCCTACCAAGTGGAATGAAAGCTGCTACCAACTGCTAGAACCATCTCCTTAATGTTCTCACCCAAATCCAAGAAGTCGCTACTTGACTCCATCTCGATACAGGTTGTTAAGATCAGCACCAATGACAGAATCAAGGAAATAAGTTCGTTTCTTTTTACGACGACCCTTCGTTCTTTGAATCTCTTGCTCAAAAATTGATATCTGTCTCGATATTACTTCTACCGACTCCACAGAGTATATGGTAAAGATTGAGCTCTCCGTATCAAATCCCTTCTTGAAAATCTGCTTCTGAATTCCTCTTTGTAGACCGGAAGACGCCCACCCGACGAGACAAAGCAATTCAGTTAAGCCCAAGATGTATTTCTCAAAGAACAGTAGAATCTTACCGTAGTACATACTTATAGTATCCTCATAGTCGCCACGGTAGTTTCCAACTATGTAGCAAGATGCCCGACTGCATTCTTCTACTTTCTTGAACATGGAAGCTGAATACGTTGTAGTATACCCATCGTGGGCCTTTTCGTCAGTCATTCGACCCCAGGTAATTAGCTCCGTCTCTGAACCTAGTTGTAGGTCATGACCTGACTCACAATTTCTAGCTTTATAATCTTGAAGAAGCTGCTTCACATCCCATCCAATGAATCCGGATATCTGGTTGATTTCGCGAATCTTTCTTGGGTGTAAAAACATGAATCCCTCCAAATCTCGTCTGGACCCGAATTGAGTAAGTGATGCACGTCGTTGTTCAGAGCCGTCAGCCAGGTGACGCAAAGATAAGTCATTACTTAAGCAGTACATCTTGGCAGCCTCTACCAGTTTTATCTTCTCCAGTACGGACTCAGCAACTTTAAATTTAGAATTGCATATTCTGTTTTGAGTTCCGACAAAGTTCTCCACAGACCACTGCGAGAGGTAGGACAAAGGTCCACAAGACCTGACAGACTCCTCGAGATGGAGAAGGAGGTGATACACATACTTACAGAGATGAATTCGTTATGGTAAACTTTTGTAGTATGTGGATATAAAATGTGTATAGAATCTCCGTGATAGAAACCCAATCTGTACCACCTCAGTCTCAGTGAGCTCCCATTTCGACAAAAGCTTTCAGAGCTCGACGAAGCAGTTCCAGCCAGTAAGCAGATGCCGAGGTAATACGCCATCCAAGACAATCAAACTGAGATCAATTACAAATGCCTTCCACTCGGTGGCCTTCCACCTTGCTCTCTTCCCCAGCTCCCGCGCTCTTCTCATGCGGTCATTGCAAAGACGTCCAGCTTTGAAAAGGCGGTTGCTAATCTTCGTCTGTTCTCTTTTGCCTCGAAGAGCGCATATGTCCTCAAATGTGTTCGAGTCGCCACACCAGATAGAGACAATATCGGGGGCGATGTTCTCGTACAGTAGGTGCATTAAGTCAATCGGAAATCCGTGAAACGGTTCGACGAACTCCAACTGCTCGACAAGTGGGCATACATTCGGTGATTCAATCCCCAAATCTTGGCATCTCTTGTGTAGTTCGGCAGCAGAGAGTGATTCCTCAACACCATTAAGATCTCTTATAGATGTCTTGAAACCGATTGCGTCACGAAGCGGGAGGTTGTTAGGATCCTAAAGCCTTTTGACATGAATCACACCATGTTGTTCTTCTTTCAGAAGCGGAATGTAGTAAACATGTCGGCGGCTTGCGACGAATATTCCCTTAATGAGGCAAAACCTGCATGGAACGAGCTCATTATAACCCTTGAGGTTGGTGAGCTTCTTCAACGCTGCGAGATCTCCCATTACATATATGAAATGCACCCGAATCTTTCGCGTTACGCCGTCCCACATAAGAACATCAATACCTTTCCTAAGCTCGTCAAGCTCCCGCAAAAGTGGATACAGAAAGGAGTTAAGATCGCTAGGAGCATTTGGTCCAGGAATAACCGAAACTGGCATCATGTTCTTCACCTTGTAGCGTTCAGAGGGATCCACATTTAGGATCATAAGGATTACTGGCCAGTAGCTGTACTCTACTCGTTTGAAGGAATTAACTCCATTTGTAGAGAGAGTTAGAAATATGTCACACTCTACGGCCTTAATCCCTCCAAGTTTCTTGACAGTGTCCTTGAAGATTCGTCCCGATACGAAATCCACCACTTTTCTGGGGCCGTTCTGAGAAACAGAGCACTTGAGACTTTTCCGGAAGTATGCATACAGTTCACGTCCAGCAGAAGAGCTACGAAGTCGAGCGCGAAGTCTGTCCTCGATGGGAATGTAGGTGAATGTGGAAACTACAGAAGGTAATTTTTGGCATCTAGGGTGAAGGCAATGCTGCAGAGTCTCCAGAGTTTTGGATACCAAAGACATCTGTCCTTGACTGCAGTACGGGAACAATTGAACTGGAAGCTGAGAATCTCGAATCAGAGCACGGCGCACACCAATCCATGACTTGTAAACGGCATCACGCTCAACGAGAAGGTCGTCCATCATTTCCGTCGTAACTTGACCATGTTTCAGAGCAAAGGACACAAGAAAGCCATGATCTCTCATGAAGTAGTAAAATTTGGTACGGTTTCCGTCAGTGTCTGAATTAGTTCGAGCTTCATTCCAATGGTCGAAAGATATAATATTTTTTCCTCCGGAAGCGCTGGAATCCCAGGCACTCCGACTACTCAATGAAGGAAGTGAATCGGTTTCATCGGTTGGGACGTTTCTTATATCCACTTCTGGATCGGCTTCAAAATGAGGATTTAGAGCGGATTGACCTCTTGAATGGCTAAGATCATCACTTTCGGTGTATTGTACCACAGGAACATCGGCTAAACTGCTAATAAGAGTGCTAGATATTGATGCATTGTTGATAATCTCGGGAGTAGGAACCTTCAAATCACTGAGTTCAGAGCTGAAAGATAGTTTCGACGTCTCACATTGTTTCTTTGAGGCCAATCGCTGGGACGGTATCTTTGCATGTTGCCCACATTCCTCTATGCTGGTATCAGAAAGTGCTTCCTCGAGTGGACGGGGAGGCTGAATCATCCTCGGATTGCCTGGGTTTAGTGTTCTCTCTCGCTTCAGCGCTTGTCGATAGTGTCTAAAAGCTGTAGTTCGAGTAACAACCCTACCCGGTGGACACGGGCATCGACTTTTTGGTGAGCATCTATACCCTCCCATCATCAAATGATTTACTGAACGTCATTGAGATGATGAGATGTTGAGCTCGGTATAATAACGGGCGCAGGAACCGAGATGCATTCTGGATCAATGCTATGCATGTGAAAAGTCGCAAGTAAAACTCATGTCATCGACGAACCGAAAAGAAAACCTTTCGGTTTTCTTCATGTACTTTTACGTCCGATGTTCTGCCTTCCCCTCCGAAAGTATTCTCATGACTCATGCGGTTCCCCGACAACGCATACTTCGTGACGACTTCACGATTCTTCCTGCGTCGTCTACCAACTTTCATCAAGCCTTTCTCTTTCATTGCCATTAGTACTTGCTTGTGATTCTCATCCGTGGCTCGCTGCCAGGCTCCAACGTCTACCATCACGTCGATGAAAAAGGATGTGCTTCCCCACCCTGTCAACCTTGCAGTGAGAGGCAAGGTGTATGTTGGGGAACATCTCGCACTATACATCGAGAAGTATAATGACGGTGTGACAGAAGAAGCAAATAGATTGGCCCCATTGCTATGCAGTGGGAAGGGCTACTCAAGGCGACTTATGAAATTTGTCGGTGGAGAATTTGAGACGTTGAGTCTCTGTCATCAATATTATGGCCGTTTCACACTCCAAGAGATGGAGTCGCAGTTTTCCAATCGCCGTTTTGAGTTTCAAACCGAGCTTCGACGCATCATGTCCGAGATGACACGTAACTTTGAACACGTTGCTGCTACGAAGAACTGCTGGGCTGCATACGAGGCGATTAAAGCTACGTTAGTGAATCAAAAGGCCGAAAGAAAGGCTGAGAAGTGCAGGAGAGCCCGGAAGAGGGCAGAAGCAAACGGAACTGCGTTGCAAACCTCACCTAACGAATTGTCCAGAATGAATCAGAACAAGGTGAAGGCAGAGAGAATGCGGGCTGGTAAGCACTCGAAGGCCGCCATGGCCAAGAGATCGAGCAGTGATCTTTGCCATAATAGATCAAATGATGCTGCCGGCAATACTGTCATTTCTAAGATTCCTCAGAATGAAGCCATACGTCACACAGCTGAATACAGCGCAAGAACGGTTCCTGTCCGTGACACGAGGTCAAATCAAAAGGACTCGTTCGCACAGTCTTCTGAAACGTCAGGGTCATCATTGGATATCAGTCCAAGACGAGGGATAAAACGTCGTCGTTCTGAAAGTAGTAGAAAGAACAAGCGCGCGAAGACTTTGAGGCTGGTACAAAATGGAGGAGGAACCCAAATGGAACACAAGAACCGAGAACACTTTGAACACAGCGACGAAATTGAGAGCCAACTTGATCTTAATGAAGATGCCATGAACAAGTCTGATAGTGACACTGGTAAAAGGAACACTATCAATGCCCATCGCAAAGAATTAAAGTGCATTAAAACCCAAAGGAAGCTGGTAGAAACCGAGATAGAAGACGACAGTGATCACGACGATGAGTCCAACGGGGAATCCATTGCGCCTGTTGGCCATGTTCCAGTACACAGATCATCGAAGAATAAGTTGAACCAGCAGAGAAACATGAATGTCAATGACGGTGGGGGCAAGAAAGAAAGGGTCTCAAGCCAGGCTAATCGGGTCAGAGATAGAAAGTTAAACAAGAATTATGGGGCTCGTGACAAGAAGAAGCATTTGCTGCAATGTCTTCCAGTAGATACGAAAAGGTCTTTTGACCGCAAACAGTCGAAGAAAAGTAAGAAGAACAATGTTGGAAACCACAGTCAATCTTCAAAGTCATCCAGAAAAGTTCAAACAACTTTGGAGTCTTCTAGCGAGGTGTAAGAAGTCATCTCAAGCACATACAATGGTAGTCCTCAAATATGCTCCTGCATGCTTGCCGTTGGGGATTTGGGATCGGGTTTTTGCAGGTTTTTGCGTCTCAACACCATTTTTTGTACTATGTTCAAGCTATTGATCTTGAAAGTATCGTAAACATGACATGATTTGTCCATTGTAACAAAATGAGCAAGGAAATAGTCTCCGAAAAAATAATCGCAGCCTTCTTCCGTACAACTTCAACACTGTTTCACACTGATTTCTTACAGGCCTGAGAGCTTCCTCGTCAGACGATGTAAGTAGAAGCACAGTGATATACTCGATTTGCGAAAAAGATTTTCAAAGGTAACGTGTTGGAGAGTTGGATAAGGCTTTGAGTGGAGAAATGGCAGAGCAGTATAGGTTTGGTTTGCGTACATGTGTTCGCGGTAGTCTGATCCCTTCATTTCCAATCTAGTCCGAACAACTGCAATACATTCTTCATCTGCGTGTTTATGCTGTTCAAACGCCATGTACTTGCACAATTGTGAAGCTTAGTTGTTTGGAAGAGTTGCACTATGATTTTCTTCGACGTATTTCTGTGCTTTGCAGACGTCATATTGATGGAATGGCAGACCTGAAACCCACAGCTTAACATTGCCATTACATCATACATGGATCCATATTGTCAAAGATCTGAGACACAATTTCACAGAGAGAGGTGATGAGGTCGCTTTGAGCACAGCATATGTCCCGTTGGTAAGCGTTGTAATCAATTCAGCCAATGCTTGAAACTGACAGCGTCGAGTCACTCCAGACGTTATATCTTCATTTCATAACGAGATTCAGATCCAGAACATGAGTTCGTCATACCCATCACGGTCTTTGCACTCGCGTGCAGCGCGTTTTGTCCTTGAAATCTTGGGAGCAATTTTCCAAGTTGGCGCAATTATCTATGTTGTCGAACACCCCAAAGAACCTCTCAACAGCAGCGCCATGCGAAGAAGCGTTCGTTACAACCATTGGCCCAGTTTGTCTGTTCAAAACTGAAAATGGAGACGATCAAGGAAGCTGCAGTGTCACAGTACAGTTGTACCAAGGGTATACTTACCCTGTACGGGGAAGACCGTACTGCGCCACGCAATACATTTCTCACTGTGTTTCAAAAACCATCTTATTGGTCGAGAGTGGGACAGCATTGTTTCGATGCACGCATATGGGTGGCTTAAAGAAGGGACAGGAAATGACACGTATACATTTTCAACAGCGACAGACGGAGTTCTCCACATCTGTTCTTGTCTGTTGCACAGACTGGCGGAATTGCATAAGCTGAGGTAAACCATCGGGACGACAACGGTATTGTTTCCATGCATTCGCGCCTCAACATGGCTTCTTCCTCCACAAACCCTTCCGTTGCGCGCAACATGCCGGATGAACATTCAACATCATCATCTAGTTCTTCACCACAAACCCACCTCCGTTTGCCGCAATGTGGGGTAGCTTCATCCGATGTGGCCAGCGCCTCCAACTTCGTTCACATTGTTCAGAAAGAACAAACTGGAGCTTTCCTCAAGTATGCAGAGCGTTACGAAGGCTCCCCAATGCCGCCTCCGAATTGGGCTCAAATCCGTCCCAGACAGGGACCTTTCAAACCCATATTTTGCACAGATGTTTCAAAAAGTAAAGAAGCCATTAGGAAGCAGAACTCCAGACAATATAGATGCGAGAAGGCTTTCGCTAAATTATGGGGTGACCAGTTCTACGGCAGAAAGATCCAGATTCCAGACGTTTTGGTTATCGCAGAAGTTACAAAACTCAGGGCAGCTTTAGGGAATTCTCGGTTTCCTGCACAGACGGTAACAGTTGTAGAGACTTCCAACCACTATTCTGTGTTTGCTGAACGGCGCACGATGGGAAGCAAGTATGAAAGTGCTTAAAAGACCCTAGTGGAGTTATGAAGGAATATATGCTTGGGTGTATTCAGAAAATTGGGTGTTCAAAATTGCGATCCAACCTGTGCACTCACCCTGCGCACCACGTATATGAACAAAACCTTTCTAAATAAACCCGTGCACACCTCGCACTCACCCTTGGACAAAATATGATTCTCTCCGGAGTAGCACAGAATTGAAAATAATTAGAGAAATACCGAATTCATGGAGAGAGGCTGGAGTGCAACTAGACGAAAAAGTTCTCGATTCGACTCCGTACTATGGACAGAAGTCACTGTTCAAACGTAAACTTCCCAAAATTGAAGTGAGTACTATCGATTCTGTGCAAGGAAGTGACGTCGAAATCGTTTGTTCGCACCGTAGGATCTCATCTTTGAAGATTTCTTAATGACAAGAAACATTGTAATGTAGCCATTAGTCGAAAGAAGCATTTCTCAATAGTCCTTGGTGCTACGGGTCTAAACTCTCGAGCTTGCTCTGCCTGGAATATTTTCTTCGGCAACGTATTCAGTGAAGCAACAAAAGAAATCTCAGCACAGGAACAGCACCACTCCTCTGTCACATTGTCTCATCCTGAGGTTAAGAATTCTACATGTATTTCTATGAAGAAAAGGCCGACATAGCTAATACATTTGTCGCAGGTATGACTAATAGAATCATAAGGGAGAATACGCGGTGTGCCCGGGTTTATTCAGACAATTGGCTGTCCAAATTGAAATCTTCCTCGTGCGCGCGCTCTGCGTACCCCATAAATGAGCACCAAGTTTCTAATAAACCCTTGCAAACCTCGTACATAACCTTGGACAAAACATGATTCTCTCAGAGATGCTGGTTCCTTTGCATACGATCAACAGAATACGACTCGTCATGTCGAGAGAGCAGGTTGTCGGGCACCATCCACAAGCTGTGCCGTGTTCGACAACCGCCGCTGAAGAGCTGGTTGCGCCGTTGACAACCGTTGCGCTCGCCGCCGCTGCCGTCGCCGAGGCAGCAGCAGCAGTACTTATATCACGCATGCGGCGGTCTCTTGTTTAGTCTATTAGTAACTTTTCCATCGTGTGAAATCTATCTACACTGAAAACTACAGCTTCACACCGGTCCTTGACCGAGCGAGACGCAGCTCTTAGAAGGCCCATAAGCCCGCACGCTCAACGCAGCTCCACACTGGAACCGTAAGTTGCCTTGCACATGTCCTCCCGCTGGCCACGACCCCGCACTCTGCTTGCCACACTGAGTAACCTCCACCCCGGGACTGTCAGACAGGGTCCAGAGCAGATCTTGCGAAAGATTAAACAGCTCACGAAGCCGTCAACGAAGTCGAGTAGGAAAGTAATGTTTTAGCATAGCCATTATGGTGAGAGAGTTCTATGAAGCTCGCTCTCTACTCATTGCTCGTTACGCATTACGGCTTGGAACAGTAAACCTCTATTTAAATGAGAAGATGCCGTTTCTGAGGGCCTTTCTAAGCTGGCGATTGGTGGCCTGACCAGAGATACCAGCCGTTCCAGCCGTACAAGACTTTAGATCAAGTGATTCGTTTTCATTTACATCATCTATAGAGCAACTAGTAAACACTTACACATCTATTGAGATAAAGATAGCAGAATGTGAGCAACGCAGACACCTCTAAGAGCCGCCCTCGCAAAACTTTCACCTCTATATTAGACTCTTGATTGCAACCACAACAACGCCTTGACCAACATGGTCCGAACTTTGTATACCCTTCCAATCAAAACCAATTCAAATTCGTGACCCCGACGTCATGATGACCCACAAGCAATTCGAAATGCAAAAGACTTCTAGCTCGTCATGGAAATTTGCATACTTCATCAGGGTTTCAATGAGCCTTTCTCTCCTTGACCATCACACTGCGCCTTTCTCTGTTTCGTTATACTTCGGAAAATGGTTTCCACATCGGAAAGAACTCTATTGTGTTCGTATCTCACTACCTTGAACAGCGCTATTCTTCTATCTCCATTCATGGTTCAGAAACAAATCAAAAACACAGGAAGGGCTGCAACGGAACTTCCTCGAATTCAAAGATTATGGGGTACTTGTGAGTTTAAACTAGGAGCTGGATTTACGGAGAGTTGTTTCGAAAACCTTTTCAGGATGCAGAGATCAACATTTGTGCAGCTACTGGAGGTGGTTCAACTTGATTTATTGAAAGATCACGAGAGGACACGAAACATGAAAACTGTGATCATTCCACCCAACGTGAGACTTGGAACGACCTTACGTATTTTGGATGGTGGAAGATATCAGGACATTGCTCTCACACATCGAATTGGCTTCCCAACATTATATCATATATTTCATGAGATATGTAGTCCACTTAACAAACGTTTGCATTTCGAAGGCTTTCCAGAAACGCAAAGTGGCTTCCGATGCCTTGGAAACGGTTTCAAGACTTTACCCCGGATTCCTAATCCGTTGAATGGCTGCATTGGAGCTTCACATGGAATTCTCCACCCAATCAAGACGCCTGAGTTTGAGCACAATCCTGCTCGCTTTTTTTTGCCGAAAAGGATACTATGCGCTTTTTATACAGGCTTTAGCAACTCTTGATTAACGATTTCTATGTGCATCAATCAAATGCGTTGGGTCGACAAATGATTCAAAGTATTTGCTAGAGTACGGTCTATCACCTGGGACATGGATCGTTGGCGATGAAGCGTATATATGTTTTGCTGTTCTTATTACACCTTTTGCGGCTTCTAAAGCAAACGAGGACGAAGTTATTTTTAATTAATTTTTCTCTTCTCTCCGTATCGTGGTGGAACAGGCATTTGGAGTTCTGGTAGCTGAATAGAAGATACTCAAAGCAACATTAGAATTCAAGTTAGAGAACAACACGAGGGTTAGGATTTTGTGTAGGAAGCTGCACAGTTTTATGATTGAGTGTGAGGACTCTACGTTTCTCGATTATGAGCATTCTGAAAGTGTTCTGAACACTCCACAACAACAGTTCGCAGACTGATACTCGTTCTCTGAAGACCATGAGGGCACAGCGAAGAATTTCAGCACCCCGAGCACGAAAAAAGTAGCTGACATGATTGCGGTGGTAAAGGATTTGAAATTGAAACGTCCACTGGTCTCTGGGGCTGCGCCATGTGCAAAACATGTTGGCAGGGAACTAGAATCGCCAGGCTTTGCAGCCTTCCTATCGCCTACGTGTTGCGCTGTGACCGAGGTGTTCACATTTCTACATGGTGGCTCGTAAGTCAGCTTGATGCTGTGAAACGAACATGTATATGCAAGCGTTTTCTGACTTCCAGCTTGAGAACTGGCGCGCGCTTTTGTTCAACAACCTTGTAGTAAACGCGTTATGCTGCTTTCTTTTGCGCTTACCTACCGTCGCCCGTTTTGTCTTCGCGCCTCCCGACACCCGGCGACCCTCGCTACCCAACCGCGTCATCATTTGGCTGCATAGCAATTGCAGCAGATTGCTTCCTCTTTGACTCTGGACGCTATCACCCCAGCTGGTGGCCCTTTTCTGTACCGCTCTCCGGTTCCGTGTACACTAACTAACCCACTAGTGTTCGCTAACAATAGACCACTAACTGTCATGGGAGCGCTTACCATAATGGTGTTGATCCACAACTTGAAGGTCCGAGTTTGCTTCATAGTCGTCAACCAATTGGCAACAGACTGTATCCTGGGGACAATTTTTATAAATCAGCACCTCAGGGCAGTTTTCCCACGCCCCAAGGCGGTACTATTCCATAATGGTCCCCGTATCGCCATTATTAGTAACCACAAAGGTGCCTCTCCGGAGGAGAAAGGCATGAAACACCAAACGGTTCCGGAAAACACACTCTCCAACAAGATGCGACTAGCAAAGGCGGTGATTATACCACCCATGAACCACTCGGTAGCGAAGGTGACATGCCAACAAACCGGCCAGTTATCTATTCAGAACCATTCACGGCTGGCCGAACGACACATGACCCTAATGGCAAATGGTATAGTCGATAATATACCGACGACACCGTTTCAGGTCTACCTCAGTAATTTCAGCAACCGTCCGGTCAAGTTGCCAAAGCACACCGTAATTGGTCTGGCCCTACCGGTCCCTCGTACGATCTTTACGATCACAACACAATAACCCAACGAGGTCGTGGACGCTTAGAAGGGGGGAAACAGCGCCAATTTTCCGCAAGCAGACCATATGGTGCAGCGACTAGCCCAGCGAGAAGACCGGAAAGTGGAGCTCGATCCAGCTACCAATTGGAAAACGGAGGTGAATAAAGACCTTGAAGTAGAAGAGCTTAGAGCTCGGATACTTGGACTCTTGGAGCCATTCAGTACCATGTGGTCCGGAAAGCTGGGAGGCATTAAGGCCACCCAGCATAGTATTGACCTCAAACCCGACTCCCGTTTCATCCACCAACAGCCATATCGCGCGGGACATAAGGCCCGAGAGGTAGAGCTACAGAAGGTAGAGCGAATGCTCCGTGAGGGGTTGATAGAGCCGGCTAACTCAGAATGGGGTAGCCCTGTCGTGCTAGTCCAAAAAGAGGAGGGACCCATATGAGGTTCTGCATCGACTACAGAAAACTGAACGCCGTAACGGTGAGGGACTCATACCTCATCCGGAAGATGGATGACAGCATTGACTCGCTAAAAGATCGGAACATCTTTACCAAACTGGACGCGAACTGCGGTCATTGGCAGATCGAAGTACCACAAGACTGCGTTCACATGCCACGCAGGTCTGTATCGTTTCTTACGCATTCCGTTCGGTTTGTGAAACGCCCCAGCCAACTTTGAAGGGCACTGGACATTGTACTGTTCAATGTGAAGTGGACGACGGCACTGGTATGTATCGATGACGTAGTCATCTACTCGAAGTCCATTGAAGAACACTTCTCACATTTCCAAGTGGTGTTAGAGCTGCTACAGAAAGCAGGCGTGACCCTCAAGCTACGGAAGTGTATCTTCTTCAACCAAGAGGTAGAGTACCTAGAGCACACCATAAGCGAAGTGACCAAACGGAATATTCGAGCGGTACAGGAAGCGAAGCTCCCTAGGTTGCAAACGTACATACGATCCTTTATAGGTGTATGCAACGTCTACCGACGGTTCATAAAGGGGTTCGCAAAGATAGCTGCACCACTGAACTGCAGGTCACAGGAGGGGCAACCTACCCACTTCGACCACTTGGAAGAGGACGAGGAAGAGGCTTTCTACACACTGAAAGCATCGCTTCTCTCCGCACCGGTACTGGCACTTCCCAAGACGGGTCTCCCGTATACGCTGGACACAGACGCATTGGACGCCCAAATAGGTTGCTGCCTCATGCAGGAGCAGCAGGACGGTAGGCTCGCTCCAATTGGGTATTGCAGTAGAGCTCTGAACCAAGCGGAGCAGAATTACACCGTAACAGAAAAAGAGTGCCTAGCGGTTGTTTGGAGTATGCTCATGCTATGTCCTTACCTTTATGGTGTGCGTTTCACGCTCCGACGGATCACGACTCCTTGAGGTGGACATTAGGTTTGCTGGACGCAACGGGTCGCTTGGCCCGATGGCGTCTGAGACTCTCAGAGTTTGAGTACGACGTGCAGTACCGTCCAGGGGTCAAACTCCAAGTAGCCGACGCTATTTCGCGTTTAAACACAAATGGTTTAGATACAGACCCCGTGGAAGACGATATCCCATGCTTCACAGTAGAGAAGACAAACCGAGAGGTGAATGAAGTACTGAAAGGATACTGGGATGATGACAGTACGTACCAAGTGGTAGTAGAGACTCTCCTCCGTTTGGAGGAAGGGGAACACGCCCCAATCACCCGTGAGGAATTCCTACGAGAGCAATCGACCGATACGGTGAGAACAGGTCACGCTACCTACGGGGAGCCACACTTCTCATAACCAAACGAAATATCCACACCCCCAAGTAAGCACCAAATGTCTTTGACAGGAAAGGAAAAGTACTGGATGCCCGAAGAATATACTCAATAACCTTGATAGCATCATCCTTAGCAATGAGCTGAATGTTAATTGAACCAGTAACGTTCAAAGTGCGTGCTAACTCCGCCATCGCTTCTTCAACTTTTCTTGTTGTGCTCTCGTCCAAATCTTAAGGTTGCAGAAGCATCAGCGCATCCCGGGAATGAACTCCGGCATTCTCGACATGTTCTGAAATGACATGCATGACGAGTTGTCCTTTGTTTGCCACTGCGTCAACCTCAATCTCCTTGGCCTCCAGAAAGAACTTGGCGATAACGACAGAAAAATCGTTGGATACCGACGCAGACTCTGTCAGGTATGTTTCAAGATCTTCAGCCTTGTGGGAAACATTCATAGTAGCACCAGACAGAACGTTAGATGGGCGTACCAGTATCGGATACATAACATCGGTGCAGAACGCCTTAGTATCCGCCATTGATGAAAGCTCTTTCCACTTCTGTTGATCCACACCGTTCTTGTTGCACATACGAAAGAACTTGTATCTGTTCTCTGCATTGTCAATCATCTCTGCCGTACTTCCAAGAATTCCAGCAGACTTCCGATGTAGCCTCATGGATATGTTGTACGCTATTTGTACCCCCATGAACCAATGATACCACAGCTTCTTGCGACTTCATATATGTAAAGAACTCGCTCAAGGAGAGCTCTTCAAAATAAAGTATTTCGCGCTCGTCGTAATCTGTGCTGACTGCTTCCGAGTTGCAGTTAATAATCACTGTTCAAGCCCATTGACTTCTCAGCGTTCTAATGGCAGACGCAGCAAACAATCAAACTCCACAGACGACTCCATCCTATATGCACCGCATCCTAGCACAATGATACAATTCTCATTAAAGAAGACGTCATCTTGCAGCCGAAAGCAGTCTGGTACGCCTTGTATGACACCCAGGAAACTCTCATATAAACTTGACAATGGAGAGGTGAGTCGTGAAAAATTCTCATAGAACGAAAAGGAGAGCGACTGACCCGACTGCAACGTTGACATGCCAAACTACACTATGAGAAATTTTTGGAAAAAGAGGAGTGCAATTTGAGGTTGGATGGCACCAATGGATGATACATGGATGTCAAACGGATGGCGCATTGAGTGCGATCAATGTGCGATTGCTGCTTAATTTCACGGTGTCACATTGGAGGACGCCCGCTAAGCACATGGAGCGCACTTGGAGTGCACGCGATACAGGTTGCACTCCATCTGCGCCCACATTGTCCGCACTTCGCCTCCGACGATCTTAGTTTGCACTCCAGGCGCACTCACAATAATGAAATAAACTATTAAAAAAATAAAATGCCCTGCCAAGGGTGTCACATTGTAACGCGGATGGCGTACAGAGGGAGTGCAGTTGGAGGCTGAACACCCCGAAAAATGCAGTCCATTTGCACTCACAAAAATGAAAAATTTCTTGTAGGGCTAGATGACATAGAGGTAGTTCGTTTCGCGGAAAACTCAGCTGCCACTGTATCAATCTGCTTCACACATGGCCGAATATGCCTACTCAAACGCTGCTTGCGAACCGCGAGTTCCGTTTCATCCAGCAGCTTTGTCACTTCCAGAAAGCTGAATCCGAGCTGCTTTGTATTGATGAGCATTTCGTCATCTATTCTTGAATAGTTCCACAACTGAATTTCGCACTCTGATATTCTCGCAAGCTTGTAAAAAACCACTTATCAATCTTAGTCAGCTCATAAATCCGTTCTACGGACACGCCCTTACCCAGACCATCGGAAATCGGCAGGAGTCCATCATATGTTGGATTTCTAAGACGATCTTCGTCATATTCAATCTCGTCCGACTCAAAACCAGACACGTAGTTTTCTCGGCCCATTTTGTCTGCCTTCTGCAACGTCTCTTCGAAATTCCTCCGAAATGCCATCACCTCACCAGCAGACTTCATCCACTTACCACGCGATCGGCGCACTCGCGTAAACTTCTTACAGTCCGACCTCTGAATATTGACAAAAAGATAATCAAGGGAAGGTTCGAAGCCTACAGACGTCTCCTTTCTGATGGAATTACGTATCTCTGCTAGCGGAATCTCCAGTGGGCTGCAACGAAAGCCAGTAGATAGCCCGTGGCCTTTGAGGCCCGCATCTTTGACAACGTCATACTCGACTTCCTTCCTGTCGTTCATAAATCACTCACCGAGCACTTGTGAACTCCATGTCAACGCCCGAGAGGCTGACTTAGCAAGCTGCTCCACATCATCCGCAAAACCGGAGCCCAGCTCACCAAAAGTCACGGCAGCGCGCAAACGACCGGGTAGCCAACTTCTTATGAAGCCTTGAGGTATTCCTCTATAGTCACACAAGCACGAGAGTGTGCAAAAAGTTCTTTAATCTCCTCCAGTCGAGAACGGAACCTTTCTCGAGCTTCAGTGTCCAAAAGTGCTTCAACGGGTGTTCTGAGCACCTCTATGGCCATCGTTTCTAGAGGGCTACTGTTGTACAGCTTCACAGCACAGCTAAGTGCGGTCTGGCTGCCTGAGGTCATAAGAATGTCGTCCGTACGCCCATTCTCTGCAACTTTGAGAACATTTTCTGGGGGTACTGGAAGATGTCACACCTTATCCGCGAGACCAGGTGAGGTCCAAAGAGTGTCAATGTTCAATTTGATGAGCACTGTGCGCATCAATTGACTCTTTACAGCCTTGATGGCCTGCGAACCAGAGAAATCGAACAAACTGGCTTGACCGATGAGGAAGCATAATTCAAACACGCTATATAATGGAGCCAAGAGGATTGGAGAACCGGCAGATGAGGTGCTCCCGAAAGGCGCGGAAAGTTAGGAACCCCATGGCGCCGCATCTTCGAAGTGCGAAGAAGACAAAAGAAGGAGGGAAGAAGAGTAGTGAGGAAGCACAGAATCCGGAGACGAGTAAGAGCTCTAACCCGGGGAAAGCGAAACCCGCACCGGGGGACAAAGTGACGCTTCTTATCGCCGGGAATGGGGGGGCCAAGGTCCAAATTGGCATGGCTGATGTGGTGGGCATCGAGTCTGTCGGCGACGGCAAAGACTATCGAAGAGAAGTGCATGGTCACACACAGGAAGGGAAGCCGGGAGAGGATATAGTCGGTATATGGCGAGCTGAGGTATCGAAGGAGCTCCATACAGCGTACCGGTATCCCTTTAAGTGTACGGATAAAGACTCCATTCCGAAGATCGTTGCGGACTTAAACAAGATGGATTTCTGTGCTTGGGACTTGAAGTATATGGCTTCGGGAGAGACCGTTCAGAACACCACGCCGCAGGTGCCTAGTAAGAAATCAGGGCAAACCAATACGGCGTCCACAACAGAAGGGAAACGAGTGCGTATGGCGGAAACACCGAAACCTCTGCGTACACCGGGTGAGAAGCGGTTGCGAACTCAGGTATCGCAGGCCAAAACACCAGACAAACAACAGAAGAACAAAGCGGGGAAGAAAGTACCGCCCCCAGCGCCTGGATTTGTGCCCAAAACTCTATCTAAGCAAGACCAGGATGGTACAAAGGTAGGAACTGCACAATTGACCACAACTCCAGAGAGTGCGGTCTATGCATTACGGAAGCAACCAGCGATGAATGTGCAGTCTGGGTCATCCAGAAATAGCACTGCTGAAGCGATTGCAATGGCTGGGAGTCGCAGTGGAGCTAGAATGGAAGTTGTGGATGTGGATGAAGTGGATGATAATGACGTTTTCTTGGTGAAGGACAGCTTGGCTGGAATCGTCAATGACCTATTCGACGAAGGTGATGAATTACTTTCGGATGACGTGGATATGAGTCTGGCGATGCTCAAGTTCACCTTGGACCATTATGAGTACGAGTCCGTGAAGGTCGATATCGACCTAATCAAAATCCCGGACGCAACTGTGAGAGGGACAATTTTGGTCACGGGTAAGTCCGAGAAGGAGATGGTGGAAGGCAATCGCGTGAAAGTTAAGTGTATCGTCATAGATGCGGCTCATCGTCTTGTGGCACTCAAGGAACTATGTGAGGAGGATGCAAAGATAAGAAAACTGTGTAAAGAACTTATCATTTCCTTATGGAGGAGAAAGGATGGACTAAAGATGAAAACGAGGCAGCTTCTGAGCCTGGGTAATGCTTTGAACGATGGACTGAAGCAGGCCCGACTTATGAACTTCGCTGACAAGGTTCATTCCATTGTATCCTTTATAGCCGCGATGGTTGAAGAGGATAAGAAAGTGTTGAACAACATGACAAGGACCGCTGTAGCGGGTGCCTTAAGTGTATGCGGAATCATAGGTCAGTACCATATCAGGCACCTATCGAGGTTTGCGGAGATGGGTTTGAAGGTGGCCAAGAGTCCTCGATTGCTGAAGCATTTGGAAAGCGTGTATCGGGAGTATAATGAAATTGGTATTACATGTATCTCCAGTGATGATTTCTTTTCTATGAATGAGGACACAACCGATTTCACCCTGGACGCCCTGGCAGCATGTTTTGCGAGGAGACGAGAGTCCAAACTGAAGGGCCGCTTTGAAGATGTACGAAAGTATTTCTTTATATGCTGCCGGTCCCTAAATGAGCTGGCCGTTGAAGTATCGAAAAAAAGAGACTCTCTCTGAATGAAGTGTACGAGATGCGGATTGAAGTTTCTAGGTTTGAGAAACTCAGCCTTCGTGAGTATCTTGGGACACATGCCGCACGCATGGAAACTGCAGCGACAAAGAAGCGTTCGGGCGGGAAGATATCGAGAAGGGTGGCTTATGCTCGTGAAAAGCTGAAGAATTCCGTCGGGGTGGATTTCAATTCGACTGTGGGGCCGTCTGCCACCGCGGGAGGGGGAAAGGCGACCACGCCTACGACCCAAGTCACTAAACCGGATACTCGAGCGTCGCGTTCTAAACTTGTTAAGGCGAAGAATGCCGGGGAAGACGTTCAGGAAGTGGGAAGCGACATGGTTTTAGTGGAGCCAAGTGGTTCGCGGTTGAGAAGGAGCCCGAGAAGAAGCCGTCGACGAAGGAAGATGATGAGCGATAACAACCCACGGCTTCAAAGAAGGCGAAAGTAAGTGAAATGCCCCGAGATGAAACATTCATCATCAGTCATCTGCGTAAGCTTGGAGGAAAAAGGGGTCAGAAATTTCCTCAAATCTCATCAAATCGGCTTCAGCAGCGACACGGACTCTGATTCAGCGGCGAATGTTCACACACGAGGAGACGAGACGGATCCTTTCGACGACACAGTCCCGGAAATTCTACCCCCGCGGCTGAAGAAAGCAGACGAAGGACCTTACGAGGGAAAGGATTCGTGGTTGAAATTATTGAAAACAGTTCCTACCAAGTGGCCTGCTGGAAGGACGGGATTAAGTCGGTATATCCGTGGATGGAGGCGATACATCTCCGGAAGGAGCACCGAGGCCATTTACTCGAGCCGAGGGACTTTAAAGGAGTACATCATGCTGTGTTTTGGCACGCTGCGTATCAGGGTCAAAAGCTTCTCAACGAGGCGGTAGGAGAGGGGAAGGTTGATGATGGGAACCTATGAGCAGAGGCAGTGAAGAACGATTCCATATATAAATTTTGTGAACAGGAAGGCTGAGCTTCGGGACGGAGGTTTCTGTATTCTGGAAGGCTTTGATTGTGAGAACGACCTTTTGAAGATGGCTGAAAGTCCCAGCAAGCTCAGCGATGACGATGTAAGCGTCGAGTTATTGGACGTCTTCAAAAAACGTTTCGAAGAAGCCCCAGACCTCAGGGTACCAGAGAATCGAACTACATGGATTTCTATAATCAACGCGGACAATGGGAGGTATTTGACGAGAAGAGGTATAGTAGATTAGCTGGAGAATAGACCGGATACACATTTGCTTTTGAAGAAGAAGGTGGTGTTAGATGCTCGGCTTTGTGAGATATGTGCGGCGTTGGGACTACAAGACAACAAACAATCGAATGAGAGAATGTATGAACCAAACACAGGAGAAAGGATCTTACTTACCGCAGTTGCTTACCGGCGACAGCAAGTACATACCGACTTCGAGACCTTGACAAAAGAAGACAAGCTGGAGGGGAAGAACCCGGTGTACTTTGTGATGGTCTCCGGGACTGTGTCGTTCCCACTTTGGATATGTGAAGGATCCCACAGTCACTTTGCTGTAACAGCAAAGACATTTGAGGGTTGACACGAGGTATGGTTGTGAGAAAGTTCTTTTTCTCACCTATGTCTGTGTTTATTAAGAGGGGGGATGTATTTCATGCCGGTGCGGGCACTAAAGATGGAAGATTTCCGCTGAACCCACTGTTTCGCTACCATATGTATATGGTACCAGAGAAGTACAGTTTGCCAGACGCAGTTCATCTGAATCACCATATTTGAACGACTGTGGTGAGAGAAGACGACCTCATGGGAATGAAGGACAACACAGGTGGTTCTGCGGTGGACATAGAATTGGTGAAGGATGGGAAGAGCGAGAACGAAGAAGATGAGTTGATGGTCGAGGAAGGGAACAGCAACTAAGAAGACGAGAACTACGAAGCGCAGGGGCTGAAGGAAGGGAAAGAGGATGGAAAGGGAAACTGAACGAGCGAAGAAGTCATGAATTTATGATATTGTAGTTGACGAGTGGATATCGAGAGATGTCGCCACCATGTTTTGTTGTTGTTGAGGATATTGATTGTTGTCTTGCGTAAATTTCTATGTCAAAACTGCTATATATATGTTCATATGTTTCCACATAGGGACTTCATGAAGGAGGAGTTAAACTCTTTTTTTCCCTATGTACAGCTAGTGACTATCATAGCTAGTGTCTAAATTATTTCTCCAGTAGATGCCGAATATGGGCTCCAGTATGCTCTCCGAGTGCACACAAGTACCTTTTGAGGTTGACTCGTGGTTCGTGCCTGACGATACCCCCAGACACAAGAAGGGCAAAGAATAGGGTGTTTGTGACAAGAGGGAGGATGCCCCTGTAAATACGAAACGCTGATGGTTCTAGCGACTCAGAAAGCGAGGGGACGAAGAAAACAGGGGCCACTCTGTTCAAAAATAATCTGATGGAGAGCAGTACTTCATGGAAAAAGAGAGCCTTTTTGATTGAATAGGATACAACGGATGTAGAGACAGAGCCTATCCCATCGAGTTCTTAGGCAGTGCGAGAGCGGTACAATATTGCTAGAGGGGTGCTTGTAAAGTAGAAGATAGAGAGTGCGTTCACGACGGTAGTGAATAGGCCGAATAGGAATCTACCTGGGAGAAACGCTAAAGAGGCTGTTCTGACAGATTCTATAAGATTGAGAAAGGGAATGGAAGGAGTGAATAGGAGATGAAGATAGAGAGGTTGAGAGCAAAATGGCCACCGAACGTTATATCCAATTATTTATTCCCCAATATGGAACAGTTGCTCGTCATGTGCGAAGGAATCATCAGTCCGAAAGGTAGGGTACCGTATCGTGCGGCATGTAGGGAAAAGGCCAGGTCGAAGAGAATAATGTGTAACATGGTTTCCAGAATGCTATAGAGAATGGTGAAACATAGCTGAGAATGGCGAGAGAGGCGCTTGAATAGAAGCGCTTGGGCCAAGACGGGCTTGATGATACCGTAAAGCGCGCCTATGGCTACCGTTAACAATGAAGCAAATATCACCATTGAAGGTGGCGGAAGCATGCTGAGAGTATTCCGAGGGTAGAATCTTGACTGATATACATAATTAGAAAGCTCTGGGAGAGTTCGAATAGCGTGAGGAAAGGGTGGATGCTCCAGAATACTTTCGTGACGGGGTGTGTCATATAGTATTTCATAGAGCTCATTGAGCTCATTTTGCAGTGCGGTAGTGATGAGAGTTCGCACCTCACGAATGTGAGCTTCAGCATCGAGGTTGTACTATAACTGAAGGTAGTTGTTGAAGGTGATATAAGTTGCATGTGGGAAAGCATCGAGCTTGATACGTACAGAACGCAGTCGATTGCTTACTTGGATTTCCCGTTCTTGGTGTTTATTGTGAAACACCGTTGAGCAACAGTTTCGTTTTCGAATTCGTATCAAAGGAGAGCAATGGGGGCTTTGGATGGTTGTAGAGATGCGGTACATTTATTCATCAGAACGTGGACCGTTTGTGAGTTACAATACATAGGAAAACATCTCTTTTGTTACGCTTCTTTAAAAGTAGAGGCTACTAATATGTAGAGAACATGGTTCTCATAAATGATTGATTAGACTGGTTGCTTTTGTACTACACTACGAGACGAGAAAGTGAGATAAGTAAGGAATAAGGAACACGGATGATGATGAATGGGTAATATCAAGAGTGGGACATGTTTGAAAACTGGGGAATTGGGCTAGGAATTATGAAACTATTTTTGAGAAACAATGCTTCACAGAGGGTAAGAACGGGTGTTAGGCAATGGTGGTGAAAGCGCATACATACAAGACAGGGTTTTCGCGCCGTGGTAAGTTCACTGAGGGCCAACGCACGAATAGAGTTTGGTTGTGGTGCGCAGGGGCGCTGAGGACCCGCATTCGTGAGGATGTGCGTCGACTGGCGAAGAAGATCCCAGGATTTGTTGCTATGGAGTTGAGGGGATTGAAGGATGGGCAAGAGCGGTTGATGGTTCGAGTGCAGGAGCTCCAGGAGAAACTGAAAAAACTCGGTGAGAAGAAGGAAGATGTACGTGGAGTCCGAGGTACTCCGGTGACTCCTGCGCTGAAGATTGTGAGCGGCGTCGGCGTCGGCGTCGGCGTCGACGAGGCTCGTATGGATGCAGTTGAGGACGCGAGAGACTTTATGCTGGCTACGGAGAGTTTTGGTGAGGATGAAATTGTTGCGGGAAATGAAAGAAAGAAGAGGGGCCGAAAGAAGAAGTACGGGGAAAAGAGGCCAATCGTGGCGAGAAAGCTAGAGATGCAAAAGAATGAAGTGAGGCCGAAGGTTGGAAAGGAGAATTAGGGGAACATGGAGAAGAAGAAGAAAACTAGGGTTAGATTCAGGTATGTTCCGAAGCCGATGTGGAAGGGAAGCAGCATTGTGGGATATCAGGAGAGGTGGAGCTGGAAGGATGTAGAGAAAGAGGAAAAGAAGGGGCCGATGATGTGGCGAAAAGGTTTGGGCCATTGTCTTTCGCTGATGCGGAGATAGAGGAGGGTGGTGGCGGTGGACTGTTCTAAGCAGGATTCAACTTGAAGTGGTATGATGGTGGGGAGATGCATGCGCGCGGTTCCATAACATGAATGTTGTACTAGGTAGTGGTAGTAATGATGACTGTTATAAACTATTTGCAGAAAATTAGCCAACGTAACTATGGCGGCACAGGTGGACATCACATGATGTCCTCACATGACGAGAAATAATACGTCTGATACTTTCATTTCGTGAATATTTACTAGCAATCATGACGTACATCAAATGATTTGCATTAAATACAGAAGAAGCTCCAGTACATGGAAGTGCAGTATACAAAAGATTGAAATTAATTGCTTGCACATAGCCCTATACGCAATTTTTGCAGATTTTTAGACTAATTTCATCCGATAATCGTGTTCTTTTGCACCAAAATAGCAAAACGAGAACACAGGCGCACGAACGGCTCGAACCGATTCGCCTCCACGCCGGCTCCTTAGCACGCGGTTGACGTGGTCTTCCAATTTAATAACGAGCCCGCCTTCATTCATTACATCCCATAGCCTTTTTCTGGCTTCAAATATATCCAATCCTTCGAGCTGACCGCCATGAAATGAATGGCATGGCTCATATTTAAACCACCAGCAACCTTTGGTAATGGCATACGAACCGTAAAAGGCTTCTTCTAATTCCGTACGAACGGCCTGAGTTATCTATCAGACTCCCACCATTGATACAAAACCTGAGCGAAGTGCTGCGGATCACGACAACGCCACTTCCTGTTGTAGACGTAATTCTTACGAGAGGAGCGCAAGCGACTTTGATTTTGAGGGATTTTTAAATGTCGAAAAGCTATCACAGTGCAGATTTATGTCACAGATTGTGACTCACAGTGGCTTGCTTGCAGAGATAAAGAATTAGACAGAAATGTCAGCCAATATCGTTGCCTGGATTGTTGCACACTTCTTCGGACATATTAGTACTTTTTCCCACCAGAATGACTCACTCTAAACCTGTTACAGAGCTAAAAAGGGTTCAGTTTGCAGTGCAAGCAGTGCATAAGAGTAAATCAGCAAAGCGTGACGCAAGAGAAAGAAAAGCTTGCTGCCTCCGGAAACTGCGTGAAACAATTGGAACAGACACCTCAGTGAGAGTGGATATTCTCGAGCAGCTTGCACTAGTAGCTGCCAAACCTGGACGAACGACAAGTGAAAGCATTGAAACAATCTTTACCAATATCAAAGCCATTGAAGAATCTGCAGAGAAAGAAAATGGCTGGCAAATTATTTCTAGAGAGATGGTGCACAACGAAGCAGTTCAGCAGAATGTCAAAGAAAATGAAATTTTCTGCCGGTATATGAAGAAGAAGCAAGAGTTCGAAAAGGTTACGCAAAATATTGAACAAGATTCAACATGGGAAGTGGACAGTGTCATGTACCACAACGCAAGATTCTTTGGAGCAGAGGGCTTGGGCGGCGGAGCAAGAAGGTTCTCTTCAATTGACATAAACTCTTTTAGGTTGTTTCAGTGTACTATTACTGGATTCAGTGGGAGGCTCATCAGATTATCAAGAATTCTGAACCATTTACGACATTTGGACAGCCACACTGGATAACAGATCAAGCTTCCGTTCCTTTTAAGTGTACATTTTCTAGCCTTACATCGCTAAAAGCCCTTCCTGCAGAACATCCTGGATCTGCCATTACGATTTCGAAACCGGCTGCCCAATCTTTTGAAGCACGCCTGGTAAAGTACGCTTGTCTCGATACAGGACGTCTATTCAAAAGAGGAAAAGGCGGAAATTGTATGGAAGTAGCGCTTCTGAACTCTGTAGCATCCTTTTGCGGTCGTTCTGTTGCTGTAGAATGTGAGGTTGCTCTAGAAAAGGAATTACGTGTAGTGAGGTCGTTTATGTCGTACAATTTTATTTTGCAGTCGTTACAATTTCATGTGGAATTGAAAAGCGTTTGTAAAAACTTAAAAAGGTTTGCTGAGCTTTGGAAACTTCGTGATCGATGTTTTCTGGTTCAACTTGGCATAGAAGAAAGTAAGGATACAGTACCTTTTTGTCATGCAGTTGCGATTGATGGTTAAAAATTGTTAATACTTGATGGAGCAGAACGACATCTACTACATTTAAGTTGTGAATCCTTAGAATTATGTGCTGGTGGGCATCTTTAGTGGTCTGAAGTAGTGGAGTTTTTGTTCAAATGCGGCCACAAAACATCCAGAGAGTCCTAATCTTTTCTAGTTTGGAAAACAAAGTTAATAAATCAGGAAATTATACAAACTTACAGAAGAAGTGAAAAGTATGCTCCTGTCTTGTACTAAAAGTGGAGATCATGTAGTCCTGTGGGGACTCGTGGTAGACAGAAAATTATATGTTTATTTCGAGATATTTGTTGTTAAACGTCTTTATTTTGACGTCTTTCTAGACAAATTGTGGAATCGCAACCACTCGGACTGTAACTCAGAACCTTCCCGTGTGACCCTGTTCGCAGCCTCGTGAAAAACCAAGCCGGACGCCACAGTAAGAGAGTTAAAGGCGGCTAGGAATGGTTGCAAGTCATTTCAAAGTTCTCGAGAGGCACGAGTTCTGTGTGGTCTTGTTGAATGCATCGTTTGAAAGCTACAGCAGCTACCTTCGGTACCGCAGCGGTTCAAAAAGGGTGGAGCGTAGGTGCACATATGAGACAGGCTCTCATTCTAAATGTACGGCATACTTTGCGGCTCTTTCAAAACTGTTAACAAAATGTACTTAAAACAAGTTCAAGTGCTTATCTTGCAGCAGATGCTTGTCGAACATCGCAAAAATTATCGAACCAAAGCGCGAAAAGAGTACTCATCTATAGGTCAGAACGTAGGCGCTCTACCTCGCAAATCAAAGAACGAAGTGGCATGTCTCGGGGACAACCCTGGACGGAGATGATAAGCCAATTGTTGGTTTTGGATGAAAGTCTCTTCGACGGTCGTGGAGGACGATTGGAAGAAACAGCCAAGAACCAGAAAGAAAGTGTTGTTCGCAATAGTCTAAAGCTTTCTACCAGAAACTGTGATGATATTGAAATAGTTTATGACTTCTGCTTTCGCGCAAAGGTCGTGCTTGGAAGGAAAAAGTCTACAGCATTTGATGATTTGCGTTTCACAGCTGGACAGTAACTGAGGTTTGTCATCGCTACTAATGTGGTTATTCGCAACGAAGGGTAGAAGAAGCATGCTGTGCTTCAGGTTTTGGCTCATGAAGGAGATGTGAGCTCTTTGAACCATTTTACACTGATATCGTCTCCGTACACAGAGGCGGGAAAATGCAAGAATCTTCTGAGAGTGGTTAGTGTTAGGAAGCCTCATGTTGGCCAAGAATTTTCCGGGAAGCTAGAAGGTGTTCAAAAGTTGTTGCGTGGCACTGAAGCTTCTGCAAACCGTTTTGGTCGCCGTAACCGTCATCGTCAGCGTTTCATCGATATCTTTACGAAAAACCGCAATTTGCTGTTTGATGTGGATCTTCGTGAAGTACTTTCGATTGCGACTCATGCTTTGAGGGACATAATGAGGACTTATCGTCTTCTCGAAGCGGAAGAGGATGACGGCCTTACCCCTAGATTGGATGGTTGTGAAGATCTTGTTCAGAAATGGTTTATCAATTCCTTAGCTGCAATTGTATTTGCATCAGAGGGACAGCGACGTTTGGCTCTTTCAAAATTACAAGTTCCGACCAACTATGAACACAATCGTACTGAGACGACCGAATTTGGAGATTTCGTCAGCCTCAGATGTCATTCTGAAAAAACGGAGGGAAGCGCTAATTTTCTGCTTGTGATGTTCTCTATCGGCATGAGACCATTTGTTGAGTTCCACCGCAATGTAGTTCGCGCGCATGTGAAAATAAGCATAGGTTAGTCGATGATGGTTTCGATATCAGACTTTTGCTGAACTCGAGAGATGCAACTGCAATGAAATCAAGGCAGATAACGACTTCGATAACGGCGTTTATGACTGATATGAACAAGCGCGATCAGTTCGTTACTTCCATGACGACTAGAGCAAGATTTGCTACTTCTATGATGCACCCGTTTCGTGGCAAGCGCGTTGGGAATGATTTGTCGCAAGATAAGTTTCTAGAGCTGCTCGCGAACCGGATGAAAACTAGCGGGCAGCAACTTTGGATGCGTATGTTCATATAATTAGGGTAGACTATGAGAAAGGAGTCCAACTTACTATGGAACACTTCTTAGTCGTAATGGAGGAGAATAAAAATGACGAAGAAGATGACGAAGAAGAGGGAGAGACAGATGATTGAGCCAAAACTTTTCATGCTCATTTTATAGACATAAACGGATTCTGTGTTAACTACAGGTTTTTGATTTGCTTGAATTACAAGCATACGCTAGTGTGGTATTGAAATGCTAGCAAACAAATCTGCTCGACTCTCTGCAGCGGGTCCATGTGGAGAGAGCCCATTGCCGGTTTTTGCACACTCTTCGAGTTCCAGAGCTTCTCACTCCCTATAAGATATATTTTTCAATTTTGTGAATGTAATATGAGGGAATTTTGATTCGCCGGACCCTCACATTACACGCGCTCAACATTCCGCCCGACCTCCTTTTTGACAAGGTGTATATTAAATTTTCAATTTTTTCAATTCTGTGAGTGTCATTGGGGGGTGTGCATTATTGTTCTCGTTGCAACAACAAAAAGATCACTGCTGCGCTATCATGTGCAAGAGCTGCCGAACACAAAAGCTGCTCACAAGTCCTTCGTCGTAACTCTCCTTTTAAAATTCGTTCGTCAATTCCATCTTTTCTATAATATTCAGTAGACATGATAGTGCGTGGCGTGAAGATCGTTCACGTTCAGAAGCTCGGCGGGCCCAGCACAAAGGCCCTTTGGCAACAACAAAGCTCGGAGCCATGGCTTTTCGCTTGATGCAATGAAACCGAACCTGTACTTTCCGCGCTCTGCAGATTTGAGGCGGTAGAAGGCTCATTCCATGGCTTAGAACTTGGCGTCTTCGAAACTAGGCGAGTCCAAGATGGAAACTCCTCGCATTTCGCATGTGTACACTGGGTCTTCCGCAGTGACTCCTATTGGTAGCTCATCGGGTACCTTGTGATTAAACTTTCCATTCCCTGCCCTCTCGATCTCAATCTCTGCTTGTCCGGTTCCGTGTGCTCTGCTCTTTTGCTTACGGCGTTTCTTTTGCGCAGCGACATTCTCAAAGTCAGGCATATTTTCACAGCGTATGTCCCCTAAGTCGAATTGAATCTTATCGAGGATATCCATTAATTCTTCCAGGCGAGTATCACCTACTTTCTTAGAATAATCTACAAATGCTTTTTCATCATTACAGGCTATAGTGCCATCAGTATATTCCCTGATTCTCTTCTTTCTATTCCCAATATTGTTCCGGGATCTAAGATTCTTACCTTTTCTATTTTGGTTTGAGCTCTTAGCCAGATTTTCTTTCGATATTTCAGGCGTACTCTTTTCAATATGTCCATCACTCTCATCTGTATTCATATCCCTTGTATCCATTTCATCAATACCGGAACTTTGCCTAGAATCATAATGAAAAACGTTTCCTTTCACACCCACTTCATTTACGCCCCATGAATCTCGTCGAACCCTTCAACGTTCCCGCCTTGAGCACCGTCGTGGTCTTTAAGACTGGCTGTGGCGGGTTGTTCATTCGTTATTGACCTATTGGAACCTTTTTTGGAGAGTAGCTCTATATCGTTGCCCAGAGCATTCCCAATAATTGATGCTAAACGCCCGCGAAGCGTCATCGATAACACATTATTGCATTTCTGTACTTCACTGTTACTTTGCAGATATTTATAAACACCCATATGCTGCACGAGTTCGCACTCAAGCAGCATTTTCTTATTTCGCTGTGCTCAGAAGATGTTCTCCGATAATTCTTTGATGCTTAAGTTGTCACGAATGGCTGTTTTCTGCGATAGTTTAAATAATATTGAAACCAGAGTATAAAACTGTCTTCTCACATCATCAAATGAGCTGTTCAAGCGAGTCCTGTCTTCTCGCTTTTTCAGTCGCTCTATCAAATACATCATAGCCAATCCAATGTCTTCATCTAGGAGACTTCATATTATAGCACTCGAAAGGTGAACAATCCCAATGTGTCCGTTATGTTTAATACATCTCGTTACAATCTCATATATGTCCATATTCTTCCTACAAAACCTCGTGCAATCAAATTTAATTCGAATATCATGTGATTTCCATTTGTGGTTCGGTTCATTTTCGTTAGGCCAAGTGGTGCGTCATTATTTTCTCGTTACATCCAAATCTACTGAGATTCTACTGATATTAAGTTTTCTAAAACATTTCATCCATTGAAAATGCCTTGAACATCTACAGCAATTTGCCTAGGTACAGAAAAGTAAATGAACATTCAATGACGGAAAGTTTTACCTGGGTCTGTGCCATTCGTAGACGCAAAGAGGCGTATCTGTTCGTCTGGGGCTTTTTTATATCTTCCAGAGCTTTGGTATACATCAAGATTGCAGTGATTTGAGAAGGTTTCAAATCATTAAGAGATATTCCTTGCCCCTTTTCAATGGTTTTCGCTTGTGATACCCATGCATGGAGATATTCTCTGAAGTCCATATCCTTTACAGCGGATGAACACTCGCGTTCACTATGGCTCCAATCTCTACCACGTCACACGATGAGAAATTTTTGGAAAAAGAAGAAAACAATTTGAGTTCTGATGGAAGAAATGGATGACAAATGAATTCCAAACGGACTACGGATTGAGTGCACGCAACGTGCGATTGCAACCTAATTTCTTGGTGTCACATTGGAGGACGCCCGTTACGCAAATGCAGGCATTTAGAAAGCACATGATACATGTCGCACTCCATTCCAGCCCAAATTATCTGTACTTTCCCCACGCGATATAAGTTTGCACTCCATGCGCACTCAAAATAGTGAAATAAACGATTAAAAAAATTAAAATGTCCTGCCATGGTTGTCACATTGGAACGCGAACGGGCTATAATCGGAGTGCTGTTGGAGGGTGAGCAGTCCAATATTTGCGCTCCTTTGGATCTCACAAAATCGAAAATTTTTATCGTAGAATCAAGCGTAGTCACAGGTGAGACATATTGACGTGAAATTATATAAGCTGGATATTTCTCGCAAATTGGTTTTCATACTGCATCAGGATAGTCTTCTTATAACTCAATCAGCCCGCGACTGCCATGTTTCCTGTCAGCAAGGCAACAGGAAACCCTCACAGCATTTTACACGGTCGGGCTTGCTCGACGAATCAATCTTACTGCAGCTTGTTCAGGCCCTCTTGAGTTTTGGAACAATTGTTTATGATTCCCATTCGTTTTTGT
The DNA here is from genome assembly GCA_022539475.1 of Gracilaria domingensis. Taxonomy (NCBI): domain Eukaryota; phylum Rhodophyta; class Florideophyceae; order Gracilariales; family Gracilariaceae; genus Gracilaria; species Gracilaria domingensis. The sequence continues at coordinate 204,185 of VCMS01000073.1, forward strand.
GGGCTTTCGATGATATTGAAGAGCTTTTGTCTTTTCTTCAGGCTTACTGGAATACTAGGCGAGAGCTGAGTTCGCTAAATATGGGGAAAATATGTCATCCCGTCATAGAGACGGGGATGAGGAACTGAAATATTCAATTGCCTCAGCGATTCAAACTATATCTTTTCGATATCATGTCAGTTCAGTCATCAAAAATGAATCCGGTTCAGGAAATGCGAAAGTTGTTGCGATTGGTCGTTGCAAACTGCAGGACGTTGTGTGAGATCAACTGCAAAAGGAATCCTTCGTCTAGTACTCTAGACCTGAGATACATTCATCTATATGTTTGGCGGGATACTCTCACTGGAATCAGTGCCATTTCCGACACAGGAGAAAGGTACAACATCTTGTGGTTCGCCCATGCTGCGCACTGTGTCAGGTTTTGTAAGAGAAAGAATTAATGTACTTGCTGACATTGACTTCAACTTCTCTTCGTGGATGGACGAAAAAGGTTTCTTGAAGATTAAGGCCGCATTTGTACGAGCTATGCTTAAGGAAGTCAGTATAGAAACTCCTGCTCTCTCGAGATATCGCGGTATTCTTGAAGAACTTCAACGACGTCTTTCGAATGCAATCAGTTCATCTGTACCCAGCTCACAGCAGCAAGCTCTCATCCAACTGCAGCCGTCGGCATCCCACTCGCAACAGCAAGCTCCGATCCAAACGCAAGTCTCGGTATCTAGCTCGCAGCAACAAGTTCTGATCCAACCATGCACTAACAGACAGGCTAAATCAAAGAATCGCCCGTCACAGTGCCGTATCGTGAATGAGAATATACCAGATGTACTGCAATACATTGTCAGAGTCATGCGTCGTACTTTCCATTCCGACAAGACTGCAGAAAGCATGAATGAAAAAGAAGTTACGGAGTGGCTCTTGGAGCAAAAGAAGATCATCGGCGGTGCAACAAACCAAAACTCCTCAGTAGTGTTTCAATCTGTCGCGACAGAAATTAAGCGCAAGCTTTGGCAGACTATTCGTGACAACGTAGTCAAAACCGATCTTCCTTTTAAGCCACATGAAAGTTCGCACAACATTTTGAATGCGATGCGACATATCTCAGAATCGTACATGGTACATCTGGGAGTTCAGATTTTGTTCCATTAGCATCCATCCGTATTCTCTGAGCGCATTCAGCGTCTTTCTCTCAAACACGAAAATTTCTTCAAACTCTTCCAATTCATCACCCAAAACCAGGAAAAGCAGAGTGCGGTGTGGTATGAGCCTGAATCTCGGCCTCGTATGCAAGAAGCTTATGCGCATATTGTCACTCTATCAGAATATACCCTTCGGGGTACGTATCGCGCAATGAGCCATAAGATTGACTATCATTAGGTGCTTGCGGAAAGCATAAAGCAAGAGAACATAGACAATGGAGAGCCTGATATTCTTGACTTGGAATCAACTTCGCTACCGGAACAGCGTGAAGGAGCACGGACGTGTCTCATGACTGCTCTTCAAGTAGCAACAGACTCTATCCGCAAATCTATTGGTCCACTCGGATGCAGATACGGGAAGTACAAGACCATGGTGTCCGATCGAAGAAAGATTTACCTCAAAACGCTAAATCGTGTACCACCGGTGTTTCTCGATGCCGCAGTTGATCATATTGTCGAAAAGTTGAGGAATTTCTTTCCGAGCATGAGCATCGAAGACATGAAAAGAGGTGACATTAGAATCTAACAAGTTGTTTGCATCGCGGATGACTTCCAAGTCTCCTGCTTCGAAAACATACCTGCTCACACGCCGTGACGGTTACAGTTGAGAGCTTTCCCTGTGCTACAGAGCTTCTTCACTCGGATTTTTAGCAGTTCTCTAGGGAAAGTCTCATCCGTTTTGGCGATTAAAACCAAAAGAAGCATCAAGCAACATTGGTTCTTCCAACTATGCAACCGAACACCGTTTTAAACCAAGAGCCGCCGGTGACTACAGAGAATGGCATTAAGAGATTTGAAAGAAGCCCTGCCTTTGAATCTAAATCTGTTTAATTAGGTGGTGAGGCTTCGATATGTTGCTCTTGCTTTCTGAAATCGCTGTGAATCTAATGGATGAAAGGACCTATATGTCGCGTGAGAGGGCCTTCGATATCGAATTGACCTTTTACGCTATCCTTCTGGCAACAGTAAGCAAACTTCAAGCACATTTGTGGAGATTGGTCTGTAATACTAAAGCGGTGTCTAAACAGACCGTGAACGTGAACTCGTGAATCAACGTGTCAAATATGTATTCTGTAAGCTAAAGCCTTGCTTTACACATATGGGCCACTAGTGGACATGCCACTAGCTACAAAATATGCACAATATACCTACGACAACGGCGTATCTGCAACATTACATAGGTCATGCACCGACAGTGCTATACATCTTTTCAGGATTGTTGTCGTCCAAGCAGCACTGACTCCACCAACATACAATGCGCTTTTGGATAAAGTCTGTAGCACTATCGACAGCCTCTCTAATGCCCTGTAACAGTAACCTTTTGTTACATTGCTCTAAAACAATAGCCAAAAAGCGTTCCTACTCTACGAAATCCTATATGTCACCAGCTATTGCTCGAAAGCAAACATCCTTCGCCTCTGTTACAAACTTTTTGAGCCCTACCGATTTTCGAAGGGATTACCGCATGTCCAGAGGTCTTTCTGAAAAGCTCGTTAAACAATTAGCACCCTTAATTGCCAAAGATGAAGAAATGGGTCGAAGGGCTAAGCGTCCTGTTATAGCTCCAAATACTCGGCTTGCCGTAACAATTCATATACTAGCAGGGGGTAATGTCGGTACAGTTCATCAACTGTTTCGGATCAAACGGTCCACAGTTTACCAAATTTTTAATGACACTTTCATTGGACTGAACAGAATTTTACGACTTCCTGGAACACCCGATCGCAAAGAAGAACTACATCAACTGTCAAATGGTTTCAAGATATCAAGAAGGAAAATCAGTCCGTTGACTGGTTGCGTTGGTGCGCTCGATGGAATATCTATTAAGATACGGAAGCCGAAAATGTTTGCAGCGAAACACTGGTGCAGAAAGGGTTACTATGCTGTGCCAGTTCAAGCTGTATTGGATGCTCGAGGAATATTTTTGTTTGTATCGGCAATGTGTGTTGGTTCGACACATGATTCATTGGCATTGGCCTCATCAAGACTGTCCTCTTTTCTCTGTCATTTAGGTGAAGCGTTTTGGATTGTAGGGGATGAGGCATATGTATGCACAAATAACCTGTTGGCTCTGATACCGGCTTCACAAATACGTACATGCTGGAAGAAGGCATTTAGTTATTATCTTTCATCCATGCGTGTTCACGTTGAACAAGCGTTTGGCCGTCTGGTAGGGAGGTGGAGAATATAACAGAAGCCGTTAGAACTTAATGTGACGAAGAATGCAAGTATTGTAGTTCTTTGTCTGAGCTACAGAACTACTGCATTGAAGGAGGAAAAGAGGGGCTACGGCGATTTTCTGTTCGGGAACTAGAAGATCTGAACAAGGAGGTACGAAAATAGTACTCAGATTGTAAGGACAGCTTGCTATGTATGGTATCTGAGATTGAAGGGCAAGGATCTCTTTTATTTGTGGAACGTTGTACCAGAAAACGAGAGCAAATGGTGGAGATTATGAGGTGTCGTGAACTCGTGCGTCCTGAAATAGCACGTGTTCCGCTTCCATTCTAAACTTTTCAAAGCCTGATATAAAATCTAAACGTGACGGCCGAAAGCTTTAACATTTTCAGGGGGTCGTACCGTATATAATATATGTGTTTACATTTCTACGCGGTACCTCACTGACTAGAAAATCAAATATTTTAAGTTCGCTAGACCGTCGTTATAGGACAGGTAAACAATGAACGAAAAGGAAAGAAAGCGGTACCCAAACCATGTGTTAGTAATCAGAGCGAAGGAATACGAAGGAGAAACAGACACAGAGCTTTTTAGACATTATCGCAGAAAAGGTTAAAAATTCAAGAAGGAAATTGAAATATTGAGGTGATGCAATAAAGGTTTTCGCAGGACAAACAGATATTAAAATATATATTGAGGAGGTAGTTCTCATTGGACATAGCTCTTCATTGTTTTGAAGAGCGAGAAAATTTTTCGAGGAAGGAAATTTACTCAATGGTGATCGAATCTGGCCCAAATATGGTCGACACATGACCAACATGAGGCCATTTAGCTCGAAAGTTTTTGAACACGCCTATCTTGCCAAGACAATCAATTTCCGTTTAGGAAGATATGGTAAAATTATGGCCAACGTCTGGCCAAAATAGAGCCAACATATGGCCCAAATATGGCCATCTACGAAAGCATAAAATGTTCGCGGCCACGATTTACACGTGTTCACAAGATTTTGGGATGAACGCCTTCATTGCAGTAATTTTTTGGCCATATTTTGCACAAAATCGATGTTATTAAGGATTGACATGGAAATTGATATTTCTAGTACGATTTAACTAATGAAGAAAATCCGCATAAAGGTTTCCATGCATCATTGAATGACATTAACTATAAATATTTTAAGGTAAATAATGCAATCAAAAGCGATATTAGTAAAAACATATATTTCTCAGGTATAAGATGACGAAGCCGTTCGAGCACCGTAAAGCGGACGCTACGATCATACGGAAGCAGTCATTGTTGATGAAATGTGACATGAGATTGTGAATTGTCAGACTCTAAAGAGAGACTGAATTGTAGTTTACGTCATCTGTAATCCTAGATATTTATTGTTGACAGTATAGTTGAATTGTTAGTAGAAGAAGCTCCCTAAGATAGGCTTCATGATGTTAGTACTGTTATTGCAGGGTTTTGCAGTACCTTTGTGTGGGTATATAAGTGATCCTCTTGAGTAGCGCAAGAGTAAAGAGGCAACTATCTGCCAAAAGTTCTCCACTACCGACCGAACAGTGGTAGCATCGCCCCTGGGTTTGCTCCTAGAGGTGATTCTTTCTGACTACTACCATGGCCGATGAGGATAGTATCAAGCGTGTGCCGCGTTTCAGCGCCAAGCGTGGAAAAGACTTTGTGTTGTGGCAAATGAGGTTCGAAGCCCTCCCCGAATCAAGAGAGCTACTTTCTGTTGTTACCGAAGATCTGATTGGAAACCGAGAAGGGAGCGCTTTGGAGGCTGCCGTTTCGTTGAAGATATCAAAGGCCAGCCCTAGAAGAATTTAATAACTACGATATTGACACTATTGGCGTACTAATGGTATTTACAAGTGGCGTACAAAATATGCTTCGAAATTAATACGAAAGTGCTACCCATGGTTACAACTGGCGTACAAGTGGCGTACTGGACTAGATTTGTGCGCCAGTTGTTCGCCAATAGCGTCAGTCGGGTACGCCACATGTCAAAAAATCAAGGAGCTCACAGGGACAATATGCCTACCGTTAATGAACAATATTTGCACTAGATGCATACCAAAGTTACATGAAGACTAAACTTAAGTACGACATTTCTTAAAACGGAGTAGCACAAAAGGAAGTACGGTGTACGACAGATGTAGCTCAAGATCGTCACTTTACTTTTTCTAAATTTACATGATGTTCAAAATCGTGCTGCCTATTCTAGTCCTGGAACTATACCTTCCAAGCCATCTTTCTTGTTTCAAGGAGAGCAGGAAATCAAGTCCGGGTTTCACCCAATCCTTTTCTCCTAATGACTTCGATATTACAATTGACATCATCGGGAAGAACCGTCCTTGGTGACCTGCTGCGGTTGAACCTCCTCCTCAGTTGAGACCAGAGCATTGTATGAACTGCAGTATCTTCGATGAAGATGACCTTGACTGAGCGATGATGTTTTGGTTACCCGCATCGAGCACTTTGTCTGCTCACAATTCAAAAGTGATTGTTATACCAGTATCCACAGTGTGAATAACCGATAGAAACGAACCATGAATTGTAGGGAAAGCTGTGACCAAGACGAGGGCGAAAGTCATGTGTCGAACGAGCATTGGCGATCAAGAGCGAAATAGGGCGGCATGTGCGCACACCCAAAACCAATACACAAAAGCTTAAAAGCAAGAATCATTTGGTAGCCGGCTTGGAAGGCAGTATGCACTTCTTGCTGCGTCTGGAAAAGCAGGAGAAGGAAGAGAATCCGACGCCCCCAGCAGGCTGCCAGCGATGAAGTATCGCTAGCTACCATTTGCAAAGTACAAAGAGCATGCGCACTGTGGCCCGTGTTGTACAGAAATCAACGAAAACTCCATCGTCGATGAGAGATGATTGACACCATCGAGCACAAATTTTCACTGTGAAAGTGTACGAAAGAACAGCGGAAGTGGCGCTTCACTTGCGTCTCAGAGCGTCGTTGTTCAGAGATCTCGAGGTGATCGGGGGTATGTACCATCCCACTCCTTCGCCAGCAATGGGCCTCCGCGCCCAAGCCGGTTGTAAGCCACATGCAAAGAGCACTGGAGAGCCACTCAGCGATCGTGATACATCTTCTTTCAACGGAAGTTCCGTCTTCTTTCCATTCATCTCAGCTAACCTCATTCGCATGACCTGTGCTAGCCTGTTACAGCGCACCGCCAAAACTCTTCATGGACACACGAGCCCTGTCTGTTCGCAAGTCCCGCTTGCCCTTCTTGTTGCGAAGAGACAAGCCCCTCCATCGTCGGTAAGCTCAGCCATATTTTCAACGAGTTCTCGCCGAGTTCTTACCTTGACAGTATACGTCACGTACCCGGTAACCGCTACCTCGTTCCTGAAACGCGCAGGTGTGGTACGCTGCTGTCGCCTTCCTTTCGCTACCTGGACACTGTCGTACAGCCATATCTTCGCTTGCCAATCGATGCTAATATTTTGTTGAAACATTGTTTCCTCCAGATGGAGTTCTTCTAAGTCCTCCATATATACATCTTGCCCCAGTTGAGCACGAAAATAGCTGGAGCAACGATGGGAGTTCAAGACCTTTCCATTCGTGCAGGCGATGGGAATGATTTGAAAAGAGTGCAACGTGAAGCGCTTCTGCGTGCGGCGTACCCCTTCTTAGAACGTAACCATCTTTCTCTGCGTTAGCAGCTTGTTTAGGTGCGTCGCTTCATGCTCCAACCAGCACAAGGACATAACCACGGCCATGCTGTCTCTGAAATGCACCTCCTGTTGTCTATAGATACAGTTCAAACATGCGCGACTCTGACAACGAGTGGGTGCTGCTCAAGCGTCGAGAGTACAAGCAAGCGATCAACACCAATGAAGCCATGACACGCCCTTCTTGTAGCAATCAATCTCAGCCTAGCTCTACAAGCAGTGGGATAACAAAGGTATTGTGACCTTATTGCATGGACACGATACACTTGGAACACCCGATAACTGCTGGTGTAAACTCTCTAAGAGTTTATTACTGCAATGTTGCGTACCCAGTAATAGTCGTTAGCAAGGCAGATGGCAAGGTCGCGGTCGCAAAGGGACGCCTGGCTCGAAATCACGCTCGTTGGGCTACTGGTTATCCAGAGAGTCTTACGTAGTCCCGTTGCAAAGCCACTTTCCCCGTCCATAAGTTGTTCGTTCGGTAGCCATCTCATTCTCTGCACGGGCGCAAACAAACGCGCAGTAGCATGCACGACGTAGGTCGAAGTCACGCTCTGAAGACGCTTCTGGCTTAACATCGTCAGCCTTGATTCAAATGATGATCCATACCTCTCATAAGCAGCAGTGCGAAACCAATGGCTTCTCTCATTATGCAAAATTGCCCCAAGTTGATGCCTCAGTGAACGAATGAGTGCGTGTAGCGAGAAGAAGAGCTGCAGCTGGGAAGACCTTGGTGCCTTGCAACGTCAATCACTGTGTGAATTAGAACCGAGGCCGCGTTCATAATCCATAAACCATGTTCGTGCCGTCCGCGTTGGCTGTAAGATGATCCCTCCGAGTCGTAGGGAAAGGCTCGCAGCGAGACGTGCTCCGCTCCAGGCATAAACTGCTATACAAGACGGAGCCTAGTGGTCTAGAGGGTGAGATGAAATGTTGAACAGGGAAGCGGTAGATAGTATCAGGAGAGGAGTGCGCCGGCGAGCGGCACACAACGGCTTTTCGTCCAATGTGAACGGAAATTGTTGCTTGTGGTAGGTTTCTTTTCAACCACGTTCGGACTCTGAACTTCGGAGTGAAAAAGGTTCTTCCCTTTTCCAAAACTTTTTGATCTTTCAAGTAAACCTGAACTACCAGAACTTTTCGAAAACTTTTCCTTCTTTCCAGACACCATTAGTGAGGCCATCATGTCAGCATCTACGACAACGAACGTCTTCAAAAGACCAGTAACATACACAGGCACAAACTCAGACGAACTCCCTGCCACAACCATCTTTTCCCTAACAAACTTCAGATTTCCCTGTGCAGCCTCTTTCGTGAGGATTTTGACAAGCCTCCGAGTTGAAGAGACAAATCTTCTGGAAACCACTTGGTTCCCGTCAACAAACCCTGAGAATGCCGAAGATCGTCAATGATGTAAGTCCTTTGGCTTGTGGAGGTTGCAGATCTAGGATACTGGATCTGGACGACTCCAACAGGATGGCTCATAGAGCAGACACTTTCTATAGTGCGACAAGGAAACAAGCTCTCATCGTCAACAGATGATCGACAATACACCTGTCCCTGCCTCCCAGTCTGTAAAGAACGAGTTGCCCAGTCAGCAAGTACAAGCTTGTGGGTAGTCCCATTTAGAGTGTGCTTGAAAAATGCCAACACCCTACCGTAGTAAACAGTAGCGTGAGTGTCATTCCCATCACGAAACACTCCAGAAAAGTAGCAAGACTTCCGTTCGTTTCTCGATACAGTATGATAGGTCCACGGCATAAGCAACCTTGTTTTCTCGTCCTTAGCACGAGAGAAAACCGATATTGTTTCTTCACTTGCCAAAAAATTGGCGGCTTCACTTGTGGAAACGCCAAGAACAGTAGCATAGTACCGGGCCAGCAGCGACATTAGATTGGGAAATGAATCCTGTCCCACAGTAACTGATGAAATGCGAGAAGGCGGTAGGAAATAAAATCGACTCATGTCAGCATCATAGTAGACCTCTGGGTTACCTTCTGCGTTCGAAAGGTCGGAGTCTTCATCTTCTTCTGGAGCAAGATGAGGGATGACAGTTCCGTATTGCAGACTGTACAACGAGGCTGCCGCGTGGTACTTGATCTTCTCATTCACAGATTGAGCAAACAAATACTTAGCATTTGTAACCCGATTCAGCTGGCCAATATAATTCTCTATGGTCCATTGACCCAACAAAGAGACTGGCCCACAATCTCGGATACATTGACTTAGATGTAGAAGCAAGTGATAGACGTATCTGCACATATGGACCCGCTCTCTCTTGTTCTGGTAGTAATGATTGACAAAATGATGATAGAACTCGCGAGAAAGTCGCTCAATATCACAAACAAGATCCTCCGTGAGGCTCCATTGACACACTCTTTGGACCAGTTGCACAAATAAGTACCACCCGTCTAATGTTTTCTCTGGTATCCATCCGTCCAAAACGACCACGCTGGTTGAAGTCACAAAGAATTTCCACTCCGCTGCCTTCCAAAGTCCCTTTTTGTCGAGTCCACGTGGTGCTCTGCAATAGTCGGAGCCAAAACCTCTTCTGCAAGAGCGAATATTCTCATTGACGGCCTTGAGCACCCTAGGACTGGTAAGGCATCCTAGTTCCGGATGGCGGCCAGAGTCGTTCATCCATATTGAGATCATATCGCGAGCCACATTTTCGAAGAGAAGATGCATTATGTCAATTGGGAATGAGCTGAATGCCCGTACAGTTGGTATGCTTAAGAAGGGTGTCATAGTGATGCTCGAAAATCCATGATGTTTTAGCTGACGCTGTAGTTCCTGGTTGGTCATTGTGCTACTTTGCATCTGTAACTCTTCGTACGCACTAAGAACTTCACTGTGCGATCGCATGGGAAGATTGTCCACTTCCCAAAGTACTTTCAAGTTCGGAACATTGGTTCTCGCTCTTGTTGTTCGAGATATTGCTCCTTCCTCAACCAAAGTGGGAGGAAAATATGTGTGGTTTTGGTAGATCCCGCGAATGGAGCAGAAGCGACACGGCACAAGTCCGTTTGCTCCCTTCAGATGGGTGAGCTTCTTCATGGCAGGTAGATCAGCAAGAACGAAAAGTAGATGAACTCGTACTCGCGTTACCTCTCCGTTCCACAGTCTTACTCTTCGCCCGACACTATGCAGGTCTTGAAGCTCTGAAAGAAACGGATGAAGAAAGGACGTAAGATCCTTTGGCTCATTCGGACCGGGAATGATAAACAAAGGCAGGAGGCGTTTGATCTTGAACCTTTCAGACGGCGGAAGGTTAAGAACTGTACAAACGAATGGCCAGTACGTGTAGTCGTCGGATCGAAAAGGTTGAACTCCATCTGCAGAAATGGAAAGAAAGATGTCGTTCTGAACGCTTTCCGGTCCACCTAAATCACTTACAATATCCCTGAAGATCTTTCCGGAGAAGAAGTCTCTGTAGCCTCCAGTCGTCTCACCAAACAAACCCTTCCTAAAGTAGTCAAAGAGTCTTGGACCTTCAATTGGGCTTGCCAAAAGTCGTTGCAACCTACACCATATTGAAATGTATTCATATGTGGCAAACGTTGGACCATCAGGCTGAGAACAGTAGCTACAATTGGTTACAGAATGATCCGTTCTCACGCGAAGTGCCTTATGAAATCTACCACAGCACGGATGCTCACTCGATTCAACACCAGAATTTCGCAGCAATGCCTCTCTTACGCCTTTGAATGAAGAGTAACGAAGATGTGGCTCATCTTGAACTGTTGTATCTCGGATATAATCCTCCATGAAACTGTCGGAAACAGCATGCTTAATCCCCAGTCCTAGTACCTTGGAGTGCTTCTGCATGAAGATTCTGAACTTGAAATCTCTGCAAACTGGATAACCACTTGATATAAGAGCATTGGGGTCACTATTGGAAGTTTCAATGGGGTTGTTTGCGGTAGAGCTGGTTGTGCTGCCAGAATAAAGGGAACTCTCTGAGCTCAAAGACATCTCATTTGTTTTTGTTGTGCTCTCATCGTCGGCATCGGTTGAACAATCGATACTGCTATTACGATGGTGGGAAACGCTTTGGGTTGGACTTTTCAAGCTGGATTGAGAAAGCTCTAGTGATACCGAATCATGACTGTTGAGAACACTTATCTCGGCATCTGACAAGCCGAGATGATTTGATTCTCCAACGTGTTCAAGAGCATCCCATACTGCCTGTAACTGTGAGAGATCATGAATAGCTTCTGGAAGTGGTAGAAAGATTGTCTTTCCGGATTCCAATGCCTCATTTTGCGATTGAGATCTGTGCTTCATTGCGGTCTGCCTCGACACCATCTTCCCAGGATAACAACGACAATGGTAACTGGCATGACAAATATAACCGAGGGAAACCATAGTTGTAAGATGAGGGGCTAAACGGTATACTGAGACGTATCGATACGTGTCGGAACCACCTAAGAATGTGAGGCACCTTAGGAACGCAGATAAGACAACAGAAAAGATGGAGATTCGATTGAGAGTAATGCGGTCTCCTTAAACGCTGGTGACCTGAATCGAAGAGATGATCCAAATTAAATTGATGCTGCAGTTTCGTTTCGAAGAGGAAGACCCAAGCGCAAAGACAAAACGCAGGGAATCGATATTAAACTTATCAGGACTGGACGGCTACCATATGTGTCATCCAGGATCCAAACTTCGGCGAGTGCTCAGCGCACCTGGCGCCATTTCAACATCAATTATTAGTTCTTGTCCCATTCGAACCCTTCCATCGACGCATATCGACCGTTATGGTGCTCCTGGGTGGTAACATAGTTCTGCTTGATCCACAGAGAGACCGTACTGCTAAGGAAACCAGCAGTTTTAGCATCGGTCAAATGATGGAGCTCGCGATAAAGGCTCACAACGACGGTCTTGATGAAGCCCATGAAAGTCGTCTTGAGTTCTCCTCAACTCCGAGAAAGTATTCCGTAAATGTCTTGGCCACCGTTGGGCGGAAGTTGCAGATCTGTCGCGTATTCGCGAAGCATATTGGCAAAAGAAGCTACCGTTCCATCCAGAAGTGCACGCCACCCTATCTATTCAACGAAGCCGTTGAACAGGTGGTAACGCACGTGAACCAAAAGCACAGGCTCTTGGCGTATACAGAGGGTGACTGGGGTGCTGTAAAGTCAATTATCCAGAAGCTGAGAAATGCTGTTGCGCATAGCAACGCAGACAAGAAGGCGGCATCGGGTAAGGGAAAGAAGGATCACGAAGAACCAGGGCCGACAAAGAAGAACGTTTCAGCCATGTCCAAGAAGAAGAGTGTTAAGAAATCCCATAAGGAGAGGAGAGATCGAGTGCGATCTCTCGGAAGAGAACGTTCATGTGATGTAGGAAAGTCTGGTGTTCGAAGAGGAAAGAATCGCAGGAGTAGTCGTGAAGATGATACGAGTGGGAGAGAGTTGACTGGAGAAAGAAACGATCGTAAGAGAACCCGAGACTCTGATGGCGAGAGTTCTTCCGCTCATCACGCGCTTGTATCCAGAACGAAGATAAGACGTCTCAACCCAATTGTTAAAGCAAACAGAAGAGTGTCTCCCATAGCGGAAAGTTCATCAGATGATGACACAGAGCTGAATATTCGGGGAACAGGTCGCCGTTTAGAACCCGTTCAACCACCACAATTGTGCGAGGATGATAACTATTCCACAGATAAGACCTCTGTGAGCCGTACTTCTCAAGAGGTATCGGCAAAGCGCAATGATGAGAACAGCAATGTAGAGGTAGTTACGCAAGCAAAGGGTGACAAAGAGGGAAGGAAGAACAGACGCACTGGATCACTGACCAAAGCACGAAGAATTATAGTCGAGGACAATGATGAAATAACTCCCATTCATAACCAGCCGAAGAAGAGAAGTATAAACCCTTTTGCTCTCGATGATGATACAGCCAGCAAACGTGCTGTGTTGAGGGTTGCAATATGACTGGCGCGACAGCTCATATCTATCAGATGTGCAAAAATCCGATGCACAACTTGTGCGGTATGCGAGTCCTTCGCGAAGCATATGTGGAAGGACAGTTCATTTGTTCTCTCAAATGTTTAGGATCTTGTTTGCGTCAGATTTCTCCGAACTGAATATCAAGTGATGCCAAGGAGAGTTGGGTCATTTCGTGTAGCAGATCTTGTATATGAATCTAGTCATCTCAAAGTGATAAAGAATTTTCTTCATTCTATTATAAAATTCTTCTCTTACAGAGCACAACCAGGTAGTCATTGAGGATGCAACATACGCAACCAAAAACGGAAGGGAATAGATGCGAATCTCTAGCTGCAGTCGTTGCATAACAACATAGGTAGTACTCCCAGAGATGCGGTTTCGTAATGCGCCGCGCAGCAGCTTGACGCCGGAGTTGCAGCTGAGTTGGCGATGACATAAGTGTTGTTCAGCGCGAGTACAACTGGTGTGCCGACTTGGGCCAGATCCAGAATTGTGGAGACGGTGGGGTGGCAATGACTTGGATGTGACTTCGATCGATAAGCACGTCTCGCTATTTGTAGCGGCAGCGTCGAGTGATCGCGAGATACCGTGAACGACACAAGATCTTCCCACAGTCGTTCCCATCGCCGCTGACCTCCTCAGATTTTTGTACCTCAGCCACGGTAATCCAAATCAATCATGTTCTGGCTGTCTAAAAAATACAACCATGTGCCAAAAAAAGCTGCCTTATTTTCAGTAATATTTGTACGTAAAAATTCAAACGTGTGCTTTGTTGAGTGGGCAATAATCACCGGACGCGAAACCAAGTAGGGCGTATTCTTTGGCTGCGTGCGCAAGACCGAATTATCCAAGTACTCAGAGCAGAGATGATGGCCACATCGATTCCGACTCGTGAGACTGACGTAGAACAGCCATGTCTCTAAATCACTCTTCCTCTTCCGCTCTTATGTTATCAAATAATGAAACCCAGAATGGAAAAGCAGCCCTTGTCTCTTACTCATCTTCTTCATCGGAAACCAAATCCAGTTCACAATGCAGTTTGCAGAGTGCTCGTTCGGGGAAAGCGGGGCTGTTCTCGTTCCTAGGCAAATTATGCCGTCTGACGTGCAGACGTTTTCAATTAACATAAGGAGAGCTACAGATCTGGATTCGTTCACACGTCTTAGCAGACACACTACTGAAAATGTGTCAGGAGTTTGCAGAGCTGTTTTTCAGAGCACACACACTGCTGCTAGTGAACCAATGCGCACAAAGGTAAACAAGGGTTCATCCAGAGAAGCCATTAGGAAGAGAAGGTATAGAAGGGATCCCAGAAACCGTGAAATGGAAAACAAGAAACGGAGAGAACGTTACAAAAAAAAACAACTCCAATGTACCTCGAGCCTGGTACAGAAATTCGACCCTGCTCCCAGTCCACAAGTGAGTGGAGGTTTTATTCCTTACGAACGAAACATCTGCATTCCGAGTCGCGTGAGCCGTACGTATTGCGAGGGAGAGTTGCAAATTGTGCAGATTCTCAAACGGTATGAGATTGAGACATGGCATTATAAGTGGAATCCCAACATACAAGGGGAAGATTGCGAGGGAAAGATGTACGCTTTGGAAAACATATTGGGAGAGCAGTCCGTGTGAATGTTCAGGAAGAGGGGTGAGGCATACCAGTGTTTGTCAAACTGTTGAGTCGTGCGCTGTTGGGAATTTGTGTCATAACGCAAATTATGTTCGCTTGTGAGCTCGTCCCGGGTATTAGAAGCATATGAAGACCATGATTCTAGTAAAGACAAGCTTGCTTTTTATGTACATCACGTGAAGATGCTCTGTGATCATAGAAAACAGAAGTGCCTTTGTCTGCCCGAAACATCCCTTTCCCATTACCTTTTCGATAGGACGTATACAAATATACCGCGTACGCAGACCATGCGAATGAACGCTCAGCCTCCTCCTTCCTCTCGGTTTGTGCACTCTTCTATCAACGTTTCCCCCTCTTCTGCAATTTGCTGCGCGCTTGTTCCTTCTGTTTGTTTGTGTCGTAGCGCTATTTTCCGTCTTTTCACCAAGCTTACCTCCGTCCCTGCCAATTGAACTTCGAGCGCGATGAGAGATGCCACGAATCACTTGTAGAGGATCAGGTTCCTGCGGTGAAAAACCTGGGATTCCGACTACTTGCTTCCTTGAACGAGCCTGATTCACTGCTTATTCACCGTATTCAATTGCATCTGCGCTATCGCTCGTCCTGTTGGATCTGCTCCTTCCTCTCAAACTCAATCAGAGTTCGAGTCGCTACTGACGTTCGGGGGCTTTCGAAACCGATTGCCGCGGTTGACAACTGCCGACAAGTCTGTCACTCTTCCACTCTCTTCTGCTGCGTTTTGAACATCTGTGTGTTCCATTCCTACTCAAAAATGCGATTTGATGGCAGTCTGCTGGCATAGAACTAATTGCCAATCCTACGTCTGCCGAAGCTATTAACGATTGGATATCCGTTAAGGGCCACGACAGCAGGAATCAATAACTTGTTCAATGAACTCCCCATATCCTTTCGTCGGTACGTATTGTTAATGCCAAATTCTGTGTCAAGCCATCATGGTTCCACAGCCTTTGACCCCGGCCAAAACCTGAGAACTTGTCTTTCCAATTCCAAGTTTATGAACAACAATGCGCGTCGAAGGGTTGGGACGCGCCATGCGCCGCCGGTTGTTGCTCACCGCCCAGACCATGTATTGATTAAGTAGCACTGCGTCGCCATGTCGCGGATATACGCGCATGCTCACGGCGTCTTTCACGTCGCAACACGCTTTTCGTCGCCGCCGTGCTCGCTCAATTACCTCGCCGCTTTTCGCAGTCCATGTCGTCCGCGCATTACTGGTGGCATATGAAACGTTCCTGGAGCCATGCGTTCCAGCCACCACAAGTCCGCTTCGATAATCCACTTCCCACTCGCCTTGTTCCGTCCGCCCAAACTGATAGTTTTGGCGCCCATTTCATCCCTTTCCCCGCCAACGTCATGGACATCTCCTGACGGAAGCTTGTTGTAGTCATAGTTGTACCAGGCGGCCTGGTACCACGTATATGCCTGCGTTCGCGAATCGAGTACCTTACCTCGTCACGAGATGATTCCGTATGCAGTAGGACATGATGAGGGTGGTGAATGAATAAATATGTCTTTTCTTATGCAGAATATGCACTCCTGCCTAAGAGACGCCGGCGTGCGTAAACCATCCTTGCAATAATGACACATGTCTTACGGATGATGGGTTCTCTCGCTTGTACGTTCGTATGTTATCCGAACAGTAGAGATGGCGTTTTTCGCATCGCTCTGCCTCAGATAACACTAGATTAGGGCCAGAGCGATGACGTTCTCAATTTGGGTTTATGGGCCAGGTTCGCAAACGTGACTCGAAACAGATCGCTATGGCACGATACACAGCTACTCGGGCTTGTCGCTCGCGCAAGCATCACTCCCCCTGTCGAAGGTCGCGTCCATAGGTACCGCGCTTCGCTCGTTACCTCGTCTAGAGAGAGGCACGAGGGAGAATGTGAGGGACGAACAATACACCAACACCCGGAAGCAACGATAGCTAGACTCCATAAGTCCATCGAACAATGCGCTTGTGGACGGCAAGAGGCCACTGGACTGAATTTCCGCGGATCTCCTTCGATTTTAACGAGGCCGAACCTGACGGCGGACCTGCAAGATAACAGTTGGGCGTTCCACGTGTATGCAGGTGAAGGTTACTGAATGGAAAGCGGGCTGGATTGCTACCTATTCCAGCAGAGTGATGGCGGGTGGACGATATGGCGCACAATACGGATTGGTGCGCGGCGGGAAAGGAAGGAGCAGCAGCAGTAAGGAGGGCGCATTCTATGGGTAGAAGAAAAGACCAGAATGAGCCCTTGTGACCATCCAGTACAGCCGCATCGATATGGCTGTAGGTGCAGTTCGCGCGGATCTCCGCAGTGACGCTAGATAGAATGAAGTACACAACTGTAGACGATGCCCGTTGAAGCAGATGCGCGAGCGATCTGTGGTGAGAAGTCTCTAAGACATTATCTCGCCCGATCGTGGGCCTGTTACAACAAGAGTCTCAGCGGAAAAATAATGAGAAACGTCGAAAGCGCTGGTGGACAATATGAGTGCAGACAGAGACAGACCTCGCCCATATGCTGCCCGATACAGAACGATACACATAGAGCACGCTTATCAGTATAAGAGCGCTCCTCATCTCGTACACCTCGCTGGCGCACTATGCCGCGTGTCTCGACCGCGCGAAGCTGGCGCGTGCGCTAGGCGCAATACAGAACATCAACAGAGTGAAGAGTCGTGCACAGCTGTACTCGAGCGGTCAGAAGAGAGACAGACGGCTCGGAGCAGACTGCGACGATACAACTGTCTATCGCTAGCGCATGGTCGAGGTGCGCGCGCGCGGTGGCTGCTGCACCGCAGCGTGAGTGCGTGCTCGTGCGTGGCGGTGCGGCGGCGTCTACCAAGGCGCTCCGGCGGTCGGGAGCGTGGCCTGTGGCGGCGGCGTGGCGGTGCAGCAGGTGGCGCGGCGTCCAAGTCCTGCCCAATACATCTGTCGGCGGGCCTCAGCGCGCTGCTGGGCGCTTCGTGCACGGCGCGGACGTGCTGCGGCGTCGCCGCATTGCGCCGACAGCCGAGGGCGGCGTGCGCCGCTTGTTCGCACCGGCGGCTCGTTGCGACGTTCCAGGAGGTTCACTAGACGATGGTTTAGCACCGGTCAATGAAATGATCTGGAGCGTTCCCGCATGTTGACACATTCCGGGTGTGCATATTAGAGCGCTTGGACAAGTTATCTGTTACCGCACGCAGCAGCTCGTCCCAAACAAGGCGCGCCGTTCGCTATGCGCCGCCACACGACTTGTGCCATACTGTCGCGGGCGGTCAGACCGTGCGCGCCCGTCAAGGCCGCCGCGCCCCGCTTCCCGCTGGCGCCCGCAG
>VCMS01000074.1:0-14361 GCA_022539475.1 Gracilaria domingensis
GTGCCTCGACTTCGGTCAGTTTGTTCGCAGCTGTATGATGCAATACGTGCACTCGAACGCTGGCTAGCTTACACACCTTTCCTCGCTGCTCGCAACTAGTCTCCAAGTGCAACAATGAGCGAAGAGTGTTGTCCCTTGCTCGTTGATCACAACTTGAGACACGTTGAGATGCTTGATCGAGCAGTTGTTGAACGTGTCTCAATCTTTCGCGGTTGCGCGAGGCCAGGTCGTGGTGGCGACAGGGGCTTTGAGTTTGTCCTCCACGTACATGAGAGCGGCTGGGGCCGCAGCTGCGGACTGCAGCGGCCGCGGCTGCGACTGCAGCGGCCGCGGAGACTGGCTCTGCATTCAAGCGTTGAGCTAATGTGAGTGATTCAAACTCGAAAGTAGCAATGGTAACCGGAGCGGCGTGCGACCGGTGCTTGTGATGCCGAGGCGCGTTCGTTCGGAAAAGCGGGAAACGAGCAGAAAAAAGTCGAGTCGTTCGATTTCGGCAACGAGAAGGTTCGACGACGTATGAGCTGGATTTATTCGACTGAGCAAACCAGCTGCGCCATAGTGGCCAATCTGGTACATCAGAAATGCACGGAGAGGCGGTTTGCGAGGGAATGACGGATAGATGAGTGGAGGAGAGAAGGAGACACTGATGGAGACGATTGATCGACAGCGAAGACTGTCAGTTGGAAGCCCAAGTGATCGCGAGACGCTGATGCCTGCTTGAGGAGTTTGAGAGACATGCTGGTGTTGCTAGCTAGTTGTCATACTACAGCAAGGGCACTTGCGCATTGATGTCATGCGATCGTGGCGTGTGCACATGTACACGTATACGCCGTCATCCATCAATGGCAGATGTGACACTTCGGAACTGAAATCCCTAATTCCCACATGCTGCCTTTTCGTCTTCTCCAACAGTTGTGTACTCCCACAGGCAGCTCCATGATGCTTCTCCTTCATGTTGACGAATGCAGAATTGACTACTTTTGTCCGTTGTCAACATACCTGGGGACCCTTCTGCAAATCGCACAATGCATCGCGCCCGTGTCAGCTCGGAAGAAAAACGCATATGCGGCGAGACGGCGAGCTACGTGTTGTTGTGCGCCATGTGGCGCTTTCCGCACACGCCAATAAAGCGCCGGCAACAAAACGCGCTCGCCGAGTGTGTCGCGCCAAGCGCCGTGTGACCCGCGCGCCACGCCCGGCACGTGGCACGCGTCCTCCCGCACGGGCGGCGCGCGCGCGCGCATCGGCGGGTGGGCGGCACGGGCCGCGGGGAGGCCAAAACTAGGACATCGAGAGACACATGGCCACAAATAGCCTACATTTTTCTGTCGTCTCGGCCTCTTTGTTGAATTTCGATGTAGTACACAGTGTACGCTACAGCCGGGATAGCTATCAGTACCTTTGGTATCTCAATGGCTCTCTGCGCGCCGTAACCCTGATGGTCTTCCAGCGTTGGCACATAATTTCTAACGAGGCAAGAGGGCCCATAGCACAAAGACGGCGGTATAGGCGTCAATGACGAACCTCGGTTGGTCTGGGCGATTGAGCGGACCATTGCGGTCGACGAGGTCACAAATGGGCTCCCTGGCGACACTCCGGCGAAGATGCTTGCCAACTGTGTGGCCCACGCCCGAATCTCGAGAGCCAGCGCGAGCATGTCAGTTGACTGGCACACATGTCAGTAGGTGCCCACGTGGACGCGCTGTCGAAAGGCAGCAATTCCACAACGGCAGCTCCAGCGGCGGCACGCGAGGCCGACGCGTGGCGTCGCCGCGTCGAATCGAATCGCGGCCGTCGAGTTGGCAGCGCGCGCCGCGCTCCCGCCGTCGGGAGCGACAGCACGGCTGTGACAGCCGCCAGTTGGGCGTCCCTCGCGCAGCTTTTCCTCCCGCAGCTGTTCGATCTCGCGGGGAGCATTTCCCGGGATGCCGCTCGCACGTGCTGCTCAGCGCGGCTGACTCGCCCTCTGCGGGGCTTCGCGATGGGTCGAGCCCTCCTCGTCAAAGCTTTCGGTCACGGCCGCGTATGACCTTGCGCAGTGAGTGGCACTGCCTCGGACCACCGCCGGAGAGAGACACGCGACGACAGTTGTTCGGGGGAAGCAGCCCTCGTCTGTACATCGTCGCAAGTGTATGCAGCCATCGCTCGCAACATGGCTGCATACACCGCTCCTAATGCCAATAGCTCGTGTTGAAGGAATCCTTCAATGATCGGTCTCCCAGCCCTTCTGTCCAGTCGGTACTCGCATGTATACCTCCTGACAGCTCTCTGCCACGCAATTGCCCTTATGCGCTTCCAACTGGCGGAAATGATGGCGTATCTTACAACCAAGAAGGGCGCATGGGACAAACCCGAAAAGGGTGGGAGCCAATTGAGATTCGTGGTTGTTTCGAGCGTCTCAGAGAACATTGCTGGCGAACTGACGGATACGTGGACACGCCTGCAAACTCATGCAGCGTAATCTCAATTCTGGCTTACACAAGGAACTGGAGCCAAAACTGCAAAACTTGCTTCAATTTTTGCCTTTCTTCGCAAATGATGCTGATCTCTTCAATTCTACGCCGCGTCTTCCCCATCGCGCCCGTCTCCCTTTTTGCGACGACCTCTTTCACTTGGGATGTACCAAACGCAGAAACCGTCGCTCACTCCGACAGCCCGCTCCTTGTTTTCTCCGCACTTGCCGCACATGGCCTAACCTTTTCCTCGCTCCATGTGTGCGAGTAAAACGTGTACAACGGTACGGTACCTCGAATGCTTGCATTCATGTCTGCGCGCATGCCACAACGCAACTCCACCCCCAACACGGAGGACCAATTCTTCTTTCTGACAGAGTGCCCCCATAGCTGAGTGACTGTCGGCGTGGGCCGAGTCATGTCGCAGACGCACAAACATGATATCAAGAAGCGCACTTGTTTGCCAGACAGTTGAAAATCGATCCGGTCACTCAGGCAGATAACGATGTTTCCCTGCGCAGGTGCAACCCACGCAGCACGTGGGTAGCCTACGCAATTCAGTTTACAAACTGAATTCGGTGACGGTGGAACATCTCCACCTACGCAGTGCCTACACTGCGAAGCCATCAACAGCTACTTCAATTTGTTTGGGGGTTAGCGCTTCGCAGACCAAGCCAGAATCGAAAGTGCCTCGCACCCAGGCATACTAAAACAGGAAGCGTGGCCAGGCTTCCAGTGTGGACTGCAAAATGAGCTCATGTGGTCAAGCGTACCGTTACTCTATCCCTCTGATGATCGCAGCTCCTCGAAAGACAATGGTCTCTATAACAGAGCTCAAATCTTTGTGGATTGCTCCCCTCTTTCTTTTGCAACTCAAGTACTCTCTTTTTCATTCTTTTACGGCTAATCGAAGCTTTACGACCTTCTCGATGAATGCGTTTTTGAGGTTTGCTCTATGATTTAGATGGCACAAATTGGAAGTCGACCTCTGCCACACTCTGTTTCAGCAAGCTCCGTTGCACTCGTTCTGTTTTGGCGTTGTTTGGCCGTCCGTTTGTACACGCACGCTCCAACCGGTATGGAGTGATACGACTGTGCGTTGCGCACATTGGGCAGGCAGCTGAGGCAAGCTTGGCGACGTGGAGCGGTGCTTTGATGTAAATGTGTTGAGAAAAAGATGGCACTGTCATGAGGCGCGCAATGCGTGAAATGACGAGTTTGATGTTTCTGTTCGTGGCGATTCTGGCATATGGCGATGTGACAAAACAAACGATCATTGCTGCGGAAGACAGAATCGCAAACCTCTGCCGGGATTGACCAATGGGGCGAGGAAGAAGCCAAACTGGTAGCGGCGGCAGGGATGTTCGGATGTGCCAAGCCACAGCTTGCCCTTGTGCGGGGCGTCGAACTCCAGCCTTCTTGACCGCTGCCACCACAGCGGCAGCTGGTGCGGCGCCGGGTGTGGCACGCACGTGTCGTCGTGCAAGCTGCACAGCTGCGAGGAGTTATCCGCAAGCATCACATCGACAGCGCCGGCGCGCAGCGACACGAAAATCGGAATTTTGCCCGCGAGCGAGAAGCGGTGCGTGGCCACGCGCTGCGCCACGTCCCACACGACCAACACGTCGTCGTCGTATCCCGCCGCCACTCGCGCGCCGTCGTCGCACATGGCCACGCACCGTGTCGGCACGGGCTGCAAGTGCGCGCGCAGCGCGTCGCCGACAGCGGCGCCGCGGCGCGTGTCCCACACGCGCACGTCGCCGTCACCGTCGCCCGACGCGGCGCGCGAGCCGTCCGCGCACAGCGCCACGCACAACACGTGCTCACCGTGGCCGAGCAGCGCGTCGCACACGGCGGCGCCGGAGCGCACGTCCCACACGCGCACCGCACGGTCGTGCCGACCGCCGGACGCGAGCCGCCGCGCGTCCGCGCTGAACGAAAGCGCCGCCACGGTGCGCTCGTGCGCGCGCAGCACCTGCGGCCGCAGCGCGCCGCTGGCGCCGTCCCACAGCCGCACCGTCCCGTCCAGCGACCCCGTCGCAATCCACCGCCCGTCAGCGCTCACGCACACACACTCAATCGCCTCCTCATGCGCGTCCTCACCGCGGCTGCCGCTCTCCGCCTGCGCGCCCCTCACATCCCACACTCGAACGCTTCCGCCATCCATCCCGGCAAGCCCGACAGAGCCGTCTTCACTTGCACCCACGAAACGAACCCAACCACCCCCCGTACCCCCTTGTATCACGCCTCTTTCGCTCCCATGCTCCCACACGCCATAGCCTCCATCAATTGCACCCCACAAAACCAGTTTCCCATCTTCGCTGAGCGCTACGCTACTCACCCAAACTCCGACTTCAACAGAGTTCAAGTAACTTCCGCTCTCAGCGTCCAGCACTCCAATCATTCCACAATACGAAGTTTGCGTTACAATCAGCTCCCCATTTCCACTGAAAGCCACACTTGCCACAGAACCATCATTTGGTGCCCGCGCCTCACAGATCTTTTCGCCGCTCTCTGCGTCCCATACGTAAACTCCACCCTTTTCCAACCCACAACAAAACTTCCTTCCCGTCGAGCTCACAGCAACGCACTCGACATTCCCTTCTTTCCCACTCACAAGTTCCCGAGGAGATCCACCGCCCTGCAGGTCCCACGTTACCACATTGCCAACATCTCGCAGCCCACACGCAACCCATCTCGAATCCTCGCTCAAACAAACGCACCAAATCGATGCCGTAGTCTTTCCAACACCCGTTCCCACGTCCTTCGCAACGTCCCACTTCTTCACATTATTATCAGCGTCCACATACACAACCAATCGTCCATCTCTCGACAACGCAGCGGATTTATAGAAACCCATCTCCGTCCCAAAACGGTTTAGACTGCCGTGCGTTAGGTTGTACTTCACTATTTCCAACCGCTCATCATACGAGACCAAGATTGTCAACTCACTTTTATGCTTTTGAATACCCAATACGTCCCCCCCCACTTGTATGCTCTCCAAATCAGCCCCCCCAGCAGCCGTCAGAAACCCTTCTTCCGCTCTCAACCATGCTTCTTCTCTCTTCTCTGCAATCTCCGCAACTTGCTGCAAAAACTCACGCGTCGTCTTACACTTCTTTGAATGCGTTATCAGTCGTCCATACAGCTGGAACCACACCTCCCGTGGGTTTCGTGACACTGCATCCTGGCTTAGTCTCGCCGCATGTGCAATCACTTCCAGTGCCCTCTTCTTCTCTTCCTTCCTTTCCATGCTTGAACGACCGAGTGCTGTTTGCCCATTTGAAACTTCACTCTCAACAGCAAAGATTCCACTCTCTGTAAGACGCTTCGCTATCCATTCAGGCTTCAGTAGCAGCCATACCAATTCTTCATCTTCTCCGGCGTCCTTGAGCAGTCGGCAAACGTTGCTCTCCAGGTACCCATCTCTGTCTTCCACACCCCACCATTCTCGTCTTCTGCATTCCTTCATACAGTCTACAACCGGTGCGTCTTCCACAACTGCTGCATTCTGGACAACATCGGCCCTACCTTTGTCCGGCTTCCAACAGCACACTTTCTTTAACTTCATCCAAATCCTGCTCTTCTCACCCCAGCAGCTCCCAAATTATTCGGAACCACTTCGGATACTCTGTCAAGTTTAGCAGTATCATCTCCAATGTACCCATTCAATAATCGCTTAATGTACCTGCCCTTCTCATCTCCCGAATCATGTCGCAACATATCCAAAATGTCGTCATGCACACGCAGCACCTTCTTCTTCCCTCGAATCGCAACCTCCACCACAGCCACCGAGTCTATAGCTTCCATTACCTTCACAGTCTCACTTGCCTTACTCAATCCCCAAAGCTTCTGCAGCATCGAGACAGGTACCTCCTGTTGCTTTTCCAGAACACACAACGTTCGAAGCATTTCCCGAATCGGGTACGTAAAAGGCTTTCCTGACTCCGTCTCTCCTTTCCATCGACGCTCAAGTACTGACATCGAAGTATCAACCACGTTCCTTATCGCACCGTAACCGGGCCAGTGTTCCGTAACCAGTGACTTCTTTGTGGTCTGCAATTCTTCATGATACATACTCAGTGCATCCTCTTTTGCTTCCGCCATTCGTCTCACGTACTTTCGAACACCGGCACCGGTCACAGCCAAAAGTAAAGGTATTCCTGCACAAGTCAACAGAATCTCCTCCAACGCCTCCATATTGCTCGGGTTCTGAATCCTGCACTCCTCCAACTCAGCGTGATTCAGAAACATGATTCGCGAATCCTCTTCTTTTCTGGCTTCAAACGTTATGAATTCGTCGGCCTTCCGAGCGAGCTCAAGGTCCCTCGTCGTGTACACAAGACGACTGTCAGCGTTCATCATATGTGCAAGAATGCGAAATGTCTCCCCATCAAACCCGTTCTCTTCCCATACATCGTCAACCAGGAAGAGACATGTGTGATTCACGAACCATTGCCTGGCCTTGTCCACAGCTTCCTGCAGTTTCCTTCCACGTATAGTGTTCGCGAGCTTCTGGTTTCCGGTCTTTTCAACAATCTCCGCAATCTTTCCACTGAGATCAACCATTTTAGCATCCGCTCCCAGTTGCATAAACTGCACACCATCCGGAAACCTGCTTTTCACATCAGCCAAACTACTGTTCAATCCCCGGAGCGCGCACGTCTTTCCAACTCCGCCCCGCCCGGCAGCCACAACCGCTAGCACTTTGTGCTCCGATGTTCGCAGTACCGCTGCCTTGAGCTTTCCTTCAGACGTCTGCAAAGATTCGTAATCCAGAGTGAGTCGTGGTGGATTGGGCGGCACAGTTCCATGTTTCAGAAAATGCACATCAGTTTGTGCCAAATCATCACCGTCTGTCACTGCCGCTTCTCTCTCTTTTACAAACTCTTCAAACTTCTCCACAGTGCCCTCGACTTCGGTCAAAGTTTGGTTCGCGAGCTGTACTCGATGCAATAGCGTAGCACTCGCAACGTCTGGCGCTAGCTTGACACACCTTTCCCTCGCCTGCTGCAACCTAGTTCTCCAAGTGCACAACATATGAGACGAAGAGTGTTGTCCACTTGGCTCGTTGATCCAAACTTGAACACGTTGCAGATGTTGATCGAGCAGTTGTTGAACGTGTCTCAATCTTTCGCGGTTGCGCGAGGCCAGGTCGTGGTGGCGAACAGGGGCTTTGAGTTTGTCCTCCACGTACATGAGAGCGGCTGGGGCCGCAGCTGCGACTGCAGCGGCCGCGGCTGCGACTGCAGCGGCCGCGGAGACTGGCTCTGCCATTCAAGCGTTGAGCTAATGTGAGTGATTCAAACTCGAAAGTAGCAATGGTAACCGGAGCGGCGTGCGACCGGTGCTTGTGATGCCGAGGCGCGTTCGTTCGGAAAAGCGGGAAACGAGCAGAAAAAAGTCGAGTCGTTCGATTTCGGCAACGAGAAGGTTCGACGACGTATGAGCTGGATTTATTCGACTGAGCAAACCAGCTGCGCCATAGTGGCCAATCTGGTACATCAGAAATGCACGGAGAGGCGGTTTGCGAGGGAATGACGGATAGATGAGTGGAGGAGAGAAGGAGACACTGATGGAGACGATTGATCGACAGCGAAGACTGTCAGTTGGAAGCCCAAGTGATCGCGAGACGCTGATGCCTGCTTGAGGAGTTTGAGAGACATGCTGGTGTTGCTAGCTAGTTGTCATACTACAGCAAGGGCACTTGCGCATTGATGTCATGCGATCGTGGCGTGTGCACATGTACACGTATACGCCGTCATCCATCAATGGCAGATGTGACACTTCGGAACTGAAATCCCTAATTCCCACATGCTGCCTTTTCGTCTTCTCCAACAGTTGTGTACTCCCACAGGCAGCTCCATGATGCTTCTCCTTCATGTTGACGAATGCATAATTGACTACTTTTGTCCGTTGTCAACATACCTGGGGACCCTTCTGCAAATCGCACAATGCATCGCGCCCGTGTCAAGCTCGGAAGAAAAACGCATATGCGGCGAGACGGCGAGCTACGTGTTGTTGTGCGCCATGTGGCGCTTTCCGCACACGCCAATAAAGCGCCGGCAACAAAACGCGCTCGCCGAGTGTGTCGCGCCAAGCGCCGTGTGACCCGCGCGCCACGCCCGGCACGTGGCACGCGTCCCTCCCGCACGGGCGGCGCGCGCGCGCGCATCGGCGGGTGGGCGGCACGGGCCGCGGGGAGGCCAAAACTAGGACATCGAGAGACACATGGCCACAAATAGCCTACATTTTTCTGTCGTCTCGGCCTCTTTGTTGAATTTCGATGTAGTACACAGTGTACGCTACAGCCGGGATAGCTATCAGTACCTTTGGTATCTCAATGGCTCTCTGCGCGCCGTAACCCTGATGGTCTTCCAGCGTTGGCACATAATTTCTAACGAGGCAAGAGGGCCCCATAGCACAAAGACGGCGGTATAGGCGTCAATGACGAACCTCGGTTGGTCTGGGCGATTGAGCGGACCATTGCGGTCGACGAGGTCACAAATGGGCTCCCTGGCGACACTCCGGCGAAGATGCTTGCCAACTGTGTGGCCCACGCCCGAATCTCGAGAGCCAGCGCGAGCATGTCAGTTGACTGGCACACATGTCAGTAGGTGCCCACGTGGACGCGCTGTCGAAAGGCAGCAATTCCACAACGGCAGCTCCAGGCGGCGGCACGCGAGGCCGACGCGTGGCGTCGCCGCGTCGAATCGAATCGCGGCCGTCGAGTTGGCAGCGCGCGCCGCGCTCCCGCCGTCGGGAGCGACAGCACGGCTGTGACAGCCGCCAGTTGGGCGTCCCTCGCGCAGCTTTTCCTCCCGCAGCTGTTCGATCTCGCGGGGAGCATTTCCCGGGATGCCGCTCGCACGTGCTGCTCAGCGCGGCTGACTCGCCCTCTGCGGGGCTTCGCGATGGGTCGAGCCCTCCTCGTCAAAGCTTTCGGTCACGGCCGCGTATGACCTTGCGCAGTGAGTGGCACTGCCTCGGACCACCGCCGGAGAGAGACACGCGACGACAGTTGTTCGGGGGAAGCAGCCCTCGTCTGTACATCGTCGCAAGTGTATGCAGCCATCGCTCGCAACATGGCTGCATACACCGCTCCTAATGCCAATAGCTCGTGTTGAAGGAATCCTTCAATGATCGGTCTCCCAGCCCTTCTGTCCAGTCGGTACTCGCATGTATACCTCCTGACAGCTCTCTGCCACGCAATTGCCCTTATGCGCTTCCAACTGGCGGAAATGATGGCGTATCTTACAACCAAGAAGGGCGCATGGGACAAACCCGAAAAGGGTGGGAGCCAATTGAGATTCGTGGTTGTTTCGAGCGTCTCAGAGAACATTGCTGGCGAACTGACGGATACGTGGACACGCCTGCAAACTCATGCAGCGTAATCTCAATTCTGGCTTACACAAGGAACTGGAGCCAAAACTGCAAAACTTGCTTCAATTTTTGCCTTTCTTCGCAAATGATGCTGATCTCTTCAATTCTACGCCGCGTCTTCCCCATCGCGCCCGTCTCCCTTTTTGCGACGACCTCTTTCACTTGGGATGTACCAAACGCAGAAACCGTCGCTCACTCCGACAGCCCGCTCCTTGTTTTCTCCGCACTTGCCGCACATGGCCTAACCTTTTCCTCGCTCCATGTGTGCGAGTAAAACGTGTACAACGGTACGGTACCTCGAATGCTTGCATTCATGTCTGCGCGCATGCCACAACGCAACTCCACCCCCAACACGGAGGACCAATTCTTCTTTCTGACAGAGTGCCCCATAGCTGAGTGACTGTCGGCGTGGGCCGAGTCATGTCGCAGACGCACAAACATGATATCAAGAAGCGCACTTGTTTGCCAGACAGTTGAAAATCGATCCGGTCACTCAGGCAGATAACGATGTTTCCCTGCGCAGGTGCAACCCACGCAGCACGTGGGTAGCCTACGCAATTCAGTTTACAAACTGAATTCGGTGACGGTGGAACATCTCCACCTACGCAGTGCCTACACTGCGAAGCCATCAACAGCTACTTCAATTTGTTTGGGGGTTAGCGCTTCGCAGACCAAGCCAGAATCGAAAGTGCCTCGCACCCAGGCATACTAAAACAGGAAGCGTGGCCAGGCTTCCAGTGTGGACTGCAAAATGAGCTCATGTGGTCAAGCGTACCGTTACTCTATCCCTCTGATGATCGCAGCTCCTCGAAAGACAATGGTCTCTATAACAGAGCTCAAATCTTTGTGGATTGCTCCCCTCTTTCTTTTGCAACTCAAGTACTCTCTTTTTCATTCTTTTACGGCTAATCGAAGCTTTACGACCTTCTCGATGAATGCGTTTTTGAGGTTTGCTCTATGATTTAGATGGCACAAATTGGAAGTCGACCTCTGCCACACTCTGTTTCAGCAAGCTCCGTTGCACTCGTTCTGTTTTGGCGTTGTTTGGCCGTCCGTTTGTACACGCACGCTCCAACCGGTATGGAGTGATACGACTGTGCGTTGCGCACATTGGGCAGGCAGCTGAGGCAAGCTTGGCGACGTGGAGCGGTGCTTTGATGTAAATGTGTTGAGAAAAAGATGGCACTGTCATGAGGCGCGCAATGCGTGAAATGACGAGTTTGATGTTTCTGTTCGTGGCGATTCTGGCATATGGCGATGTGACAAAACAAACGATCATTGCTGCGAAAGACAGAATCGCAAACCTCTGCCGGGATTGACCAATGGGGCGAGGAAGAAGCCAAACTGGTAGCGGCGGCAGGGATGTTCGGATGTGCCAAGCCACAGCTTGCCCTTGTGCGGGGCGTCGAACTCCAGCCTTCTTGACCGCTGCACCACAGCGGCAGCTGGTGCGGCGCCGGGGTGTGGCACGCACGTGTCGTCGTGCAAGCTGCACAGCTGCGAGGAGTTATCCGCAAGCATCACATCGACAGCGCCGGCGCGCAGCGACACGAAAATCGGAATTTTGCCCGCGAGCGAGAAGCGGTGCGTGGCCACGCGCTGCGCCACGTCCACACGACCAACACGTCGTCGTCGTATCCCGCCGCACTCGCGCGCCGTCGTCGCACATGGCACGCACCGTGTCGGCACGGGCTGCAAGTGCGCGCGCAGCGCGCCGCCGACAGCGGCGCCGCGGCGCGTGTCCCACACGCGCACGTCGCCGTCACCGTCGCCCGACGCGGGCGCGCGAGCCGTCCGCGCACAGCGCCACGCACAACAGTGCTCACCGTGGCCGAGCAGCGCGTCGCACACGGCGGCGCCGGAGCGCACGTCCCACACGCGCACCGCACGGTCGTGCCGACCGCCGGACGCGAGCCGCCGCGCGTCCGCGCTGAACGAAAGCGCCGCCACGGTGCGCTCGT
This sequence comes from Gracilaria domingensis, assembly GCA_022539475.1. Taxonomy (NCBI): domain Eukaryota; phylum Rhodophyta; class Florideophyceae; order Gracilariales; family Gracilariaceae; genus Gracilaria; species Gracilaria domingensis. Next base: position 11,798 of record VCMS01000074.1, read on the forward strand.
GCGCGCGCAGCACCTGCGGCCGCAGCGCGCCGCTGGCGCCGTCCCACAGCCGCACCGTCCCGTCCAGCGACCCCGTCGCAATCCACCGCCCGTCAGCGCTCACGCACACACACTCAATCGCCTCCTCATGCGCGTCCCTCACCGCGGCTGCCGCTCTCCGCCTGCGCGCCCTCACATCCCACACTCGAACGCTTCCGCCATCCATCCCGGCAAGCCCGACAGAGCCGTCTTCACTTGCACCCACGAAACGAACCCAACCACCCCCCGTACCCCCTTGTATCACGCCTCTTTCGCTCCCATGCTCCCACACGCCATAGCCTCCATCAACTGCACCCCAAAAAACCAGTTTCCCATCTTCACTGAGCGCTGCGCTACTCCCAGAAAGTCCGGCTTCAACAAGTTCAAGTAACTTCCGCTCTCAGCGTCCAGCACTCCAATCATTCCACCATACAAAGTTCCCGTTACAATCAGTTCCCCATTTCCACTGAACGCCACACTTGCCACAGAACCATCATTCTCACAGATCTTTTCGCCGCTCTCTGCGTCCCATACGTAAACTCCACCCTCTTCCAACCCACAACACACCTTCCTTCCCGTCGAGCTCACAGCAACGCACTCGACATTCCCTTCTTTCCCACTCACAAGTTCCCGAGCAGTTCCATCGCCCTGCAGGTCCCACGTTACCACATTGCCAACATCTGCCAGCCCACACGCACCCATCTCGAATCCTCGCTCACACAAATGCACCAAATCGCTTCCTCCCTTCCCACACTACTCTCCACGTCCCTCGCAGCGTCCCACTTCTTCACGTTATTATTCAGCATCCACGTACACAACCATTCGTCCATCTTTTGACAACGCAGCGGATCCATACCTTCTTATCTTTCTTTCAAAACGGTTTAGACTGCCGTGCGTTAAGTTGTACTCACTATTTCCCAACTTCTCACCATACCTGACCAAGATTGTCAACTCACTCTTATGTTTATGAATACCAATACGTCCCCTCCACTTGTATGCTCTCCAAATCAGCGCCCCAGCAGCCGTCAGGAACCCTTCTTCCGCCTTCAACCATGCTTCTTCTCTCTTCTCTGCAATCTCCGCAACTTGCTCCAAAAACTCACGCGTCGTCTTACACTTCTTTGAATCGTTATCAGTCGTCCATACAGCTGCAACCACACTCCCTGGGCTTTCGACACTCGACCTGCTTAGTCTCGCCCATGTGCAGATCACTTCCAGTGCCCTTCTTCTCTTCTTCCTTTCCATGCGTGAAACGACCGAGTGCTGGTTTGGCCCCATTTGAAACTTCATCTCTAACAGCAAGATTCACCTCTCTGTTGAGACCTTCGCTATCCATTCAGCGCTCAGTAGCAGCACAACCAATTCTTACTTCTCCGGCGTCCATTTGAGCAGTCGACAAACGTTGCTTATCCAGAATACCAATCTCTTGTCTTCCACCCCACATTCTCGTCTTCTGCATTCTTTCATGCAGTCTACAACCGTGCGTCTTCCACAACTGCTGCATTCTGGGCAACAATGGCCCCACTTTTGTTCGGTTTCCAACAGCAAACTTTCCCTTAACTTCATCCAAATCCTGCTTCTTCTCACCCCCAGCCGCTCCTAAACTATTCGGAACCATTCGGATATTCTGTCAACTTTAGCAGTATCATCTCCAATGTACCCATTCAATAATCGCTTAATGTACCTGCGCTTCTCATCTCCCGAATCATGACGCAACACATCCAAAATGTCGTCATGCACACGCAGCACCTTCTTCCTTCCTCGAATCGCAATCTCCACCACAGCCACCGAGTCTAGAGCTTCCATCACCTTCACAGTCTCACCTGCCTCACTCACTCCCAAAGCTCTCTGCAGCTCGAGACAGTACTTCCTCTGCTTTTCCAGCACAACCAATGTTCGAAGCATTTCCCGAATCGAGTACGTAAAAGGCTTATCCATTGAATCTGTCCTCCTTTCCATGACGCTCAGTACTGACATCGAAGTATCAACACATTCCTTATCGCACCGTAACCGGCCGTGTCCGTAAATAGGTGACTTCTTTTGTGGTCTTGCAATCTTCTGATACCTACTCAGTTTGCATCCTCTTTGGCTTTCTGCCATTCGCGTCACGTATGTTTCGAACACCGGCACGGTCCAGCCAAAAAGTAAGGTATTCCTGCACAAGCTACAACCAGAATTCTCCTCAACGCCTCCATACCTTGTCGGGATCTGAATCCTGCACTCCTTCCAATAGCGTTGATTCAGAAACATTGTTCGCGAATCCTCTTCTTTTTGCTTCTCAAAACGTTATGAATTTGTCGGCCCCTTCAAAAGCGAGCTCAGAAGAGTATCCCTCGGACGTAATACAGAACAAGCGACTGTCAGCGTTCAAATCATAGTGTGCAAGATAGCAGAAATGTCTCACCCCCCATACAAACCCGTTCTCCTTCCATTTACATACGTCAACCGAAGAGACAGTGATGATCACACAAGACATATGCCTTGCCTTGTCAACGCTTCTAGCAGTTTCTTTCAAGATAATAGCTGATAACGCAGCTTCGGTTCCC